>OY720446.1:4089495-4170168 GCA_963082915.1 Dolichopus griseipennis | reverse complement strand
AAATTTCCATGTAATCCAAATTTTTTCTTTTTAATTATGGCCTTGGTAAACTTTAAACTCAATTTTAAGGCACTTAGAATCGTCTTAGAGCGATTCTAGCTTTAATTCGTGATCACTACTTAAATTTCCATGTAATCCAAATTTTTTCTTTTTAATTATGGTCTTGGTAAACTTTAAACTCAATTTTAAGGCACTTAGAAGCATTTTAGAGCGATTTTACATTTAATGTAGCATTTATAATTTTTGTCATGGAATTCTTTAAACTCAATTTTAAGGCACTTAGAACCGTCTTAGAGCGATTCTAGCTTTAATTCGTGATCACTACTTAAATTTCCATGTAATCCAAATTTTTTCTTTTTAATTATGGCCTTGGTAAACTTTAAACTCAATTTTAAGGCACTTAGAAGCATTTTAGAGCGATTTTACATTTAATGTAGCATTTATAATTTTTGTCATGGAATTCTTTAAACTCAATTTTAAGGCACTTAGAACCGCCTTAGAGCGATTCTAGCTTTAATTCGTGATCACTACTTAAATTTCCATGTAATCCAAATTTTTTCTTTATAATTATGGTCTTGGTAAACTTTAAACTCAATTTTAAGGCACTTAGAAGCATTTTAGAGCGATTTTACATTTAATGTAGCATTTATAATTTTTGTCATGAAATTCTTTAAACTCAATTTTAAGGCACTTAGAACCGTCTTAGAGCGATTCTAGCTTTAATTCGTGATCACTACTTAAATTTCCATGTAATCCAAATTTTTTCTTTTTAATTATGGCCTTGGTAAACTTTAAACTCAATTTTAAGGCACTTAGAAGCATTTTAGAGCGATTTTACATTTAATGTAGCATTTATAATTTTTGTCATGGAATTCTTTAAACTCAATTTTAAGGCATTTAGAACCGTCTTAGAGCGATTCTAGTTTAATTCGTGATCACTACTTAAATTTCCATGTAATCCAAATTTTTTCTTTTTAATTATGGCCTTGGTAAACTTTAAACTCAATTTTAAGGCACTTAGAAGCATTTTAGAGCGATTTTACATTTAATGTAGCATTTATAATTTTTGTCATGGAATTCTTTAAACTCAATTTTAAGGCACTTAGAATCGTCTTAGAGCGATTCTAGCTTTAATTCGTGATCACTACTTAAATTTCCATGTAATCCAAATTTTTTCTTTTTAATTATGGCCTTGGTAAACTTTAAACTCAATTTTAAGGCACTTAGAAGCATTTTAGAGCGATTTTACATTTAATGTAGCATTTATAATTTTTGTCATGGAATTCTTTAAACTCAATTTTAAGGCATTTAGAACCGTCTTAGAGCGATTCTAGCTTTAATTCGTGATCACTACTTAAATTTCCATGTAATCCAAATTTTTTCTTTTTAATTATGGCCTTGGTAAACTTTAAACTCAATTTTAAGGCACTTAGAAGCATTTTAGAGCGATTTTACATTTAATGTAGCATTTATAATTTTTGTCATGGAATTCTTTAAACTCAATTTTAAGGCACTTAGAACCGCCTTAGAGCGATTCTAGCTTTAATTCGGGATCACTACTTAAATTTCCATGTAATCCAAATTTTTTCTTTTTAATTATGGTATTGGTAAACTTTAAACTCAATTTTAAGGCACTTAGAAGCATTTTAGAGCGATTTTACATTTAATGTAGCATTTATAATTTTTGTCATGGAATTCTTTAAACTCAATTTTAAGGCACTTAGAACCGCCTTAGAGCGATTCTAGCTTTAATTCGTGATCACTACTTAAATTTCCATGTAATCCAAATTTTTTCTTTTTAATTATGGCCTTGGTAAACTTTAAACTCAATTTTAAGGCACTTAGAAGCATTTTAGAGCGATTTTACATTTAATGTAGCATTTATAATTTTTGTCATGAAATTCTTTAAACTCAATTTTAAGGCACTTAGAACCGTCTTAGAGCGATTCTAGCTTTAATTCGTGATCACTACTTAAATTTCCATGTAATCCAAATTTTTTCTTTTTAATTATGGCCTTGGTAAACTTTAAACTCAATTTTAAGGCACTTAGAAGCATTTTAGAGCGATTTTACATTTAATGTAGCATTTATAATTTTTGTCATGGAATTCTTTAAACTCAATTTTAAGGCATTTAGAACCGTCTTGGAGCGATTCTAGCTTTAATTCGTGATCACTACTTAAATTTCCATGTAATCCAAATTTTTTCTTTTTAATTATGGCCTTGGTAAACTTTAAACTCAATTTTAAGGCACTTAGAAGCATTTTAGAGCGATTTTACATTTAATGTAGCATTTATAATTTTTGTCATGGAATTCTTTAAACTCAATTTTAAGGCACTTAGAATCGTCTTAGAGCGATTCTAGCTTTAATTCGTGATCACTACTTAAATTTCCATGTAATCCAAATTTTTTCTTTTTATTTAAGGTCTTGGTAAACTTTAAACTCAATTTTAAGGCACTTAGAAGCATTTTAGAGCGATTTTACATTTAATGTAGCATTTATAATTTTTGTCATGGAATTTTTTAAACTCAATTTTAAGGCACTTAGAACCGTCTTAGAGCGATTCTAGCTTTAATTCGTGATCACTACTTAAATTTCCATGTAATCCAAATTTTTTCTTTTTAATTATGGCCTTGGTAAACTTTAAACTCAATTTTAAGGCACTTAGAAGCATTTTAGAGTGATTTTACATTTAATGTAGCATTTATAATTTTTGTCATGGAATTCTTTAAACTCAATTTTAAGGCATTTAGAACCGTCTTAGAGCGATTCTAGCTTTAATTCGTGATCACTACTTAAATTTCCATGTAATCCAAATTTTTTCTTTTTAATTATGGCCTTGGTAAACTTTAAACTCAATTTTAAGGCACTTAGAAGCATTTTAGAGCGATTTTACATTTAATGTAGCATTTATAATTTTTGTCATGGAATTCTTTAAACTCAATTTTAAGGCACTTAGAACCGTCTTAGAGCGATTCTAGCTTTAATTCGTGATCACTACTTAAATTTCCATGTAATCCAAATTTTTTCTTTTTAATTATGGCCTTGGTAAACTTTAAACTCAATTTTAAGGCACTTAGAAGCATTTTAGAGCGATTTTACATTTAATGTAGCATTTATAATTTTTGTCATGGAATTCTTTAAACTCAATTTTAAGGCACTTAGAACCGTCTTAGAGCGATTCTAGCTTTAATTCGTGATCACTACTTAAATTTCCATGTAATCCAAATTTTTTCTTTTTAATTATGGCCTTGGTAAACTTTAAACTCAATTTTAAGGCACTTAGAAGCATTTTAGAGCGATTTTACATTTAATGTAGCATTTATAATTTTTGTCATGGAATTCTTTAAACTCAATTTTAAGGCATTTAGACCCGTCTTAGAGCGATTCTAGCTTTGATTCGTGATCACTACTTAAATTTCCATGTAATCCAAATTTTTTCTTTTTAATTATGGCCTTGGTAAACTTTAAACTCAATTTTAAGGCACTTAGAAGCATTTTAGAGCGATTTTACATTTAATGTAGCATTTATAATTTTTGTCATGGAATTCTTTAAACTCAATTTTAAGGCACTTAGAATCGTCTTAGAGCGATTCTAGCTTTAATTCGTGATCACTACTTAAATTTCCATGTAATCCAAATTTTTTCTTTTTAATTAAGGTCTTGGTAAACTTTAAACTCAATTTTAAGGCACTTAGAAGCATTTTAGAGCGATTTTACATTTAATGTAGCATTTATAATTTTTGTCATGGAATTCTTTAAACTCAATTTTAAGGCACTTAGAACCGTCTTAGAGCGATTCTAGCTTTAATTCGTGATCACTACTTAAATTTCCATGTAATCCAAATTTTTTCTTTTTAATTATGGCCTTGGTAAACTTTAAACTCAATTTTAAGGCACTTAGAAGCATTTTAGAGCGATTTTACATTTAATGTAGCATTTATAATTTTTGTCATGGAATTCTTTAAACTCAATTTTAAGGCATTTAGAACCGTTTTAGAGCGATTCTAGCTTTAATTCGTGATCACTACTTAAATTTCCATGTAATCCAAATTTTTTCTTTATAATTATGGTCTTGGTAAACTTTAAACTCAATTTTAAGGCACTTAGAAGCATTTTAGAGCGATTTTACATTTAATGTAGCATTTATAATTTTTGTCATGAAATTCTTTAAACTCAATTTTAAGGCACTTAGAACCGTCTTAGAGCGATTCTAGCTTTAATTCGTGATCACTACTTAAATTTCCATGTAATCCAAATTTTTTCTTTTTAATTATGGTCTTGGTAAACTTTAAACTCAATTTTAAGGCACTTAGAAGCATTTTAGAGCGATTTTACATTTAATGTAGCATTTATAATTTTTGTCATGGAATTCTTTAAACTCAATTTTAAGGCACTTAGAACCGTCTTAGAGCGATTCTAGCTTTAATTCGTGATCACTACTTAAATTTCCATGTAATCCAAATTTTTTCTTTTTAATTATGGTCTTGGTAAACTTTAAACTCAATTTTAAGGCACTTAGAAGCATTTTAGAGCGATTTTACATTTAATGTAGCATTTATAATTTTTGTCATGGAATTCTTTAAACTCAATTTTAAGGCATTTAGAACCGTCTTAGAGCGATTCTAGCTTTAATTCGTGATCACTACTTAAATTTCCATGTAATCCAAATTTTTTCTTTTTAATTATGGCCTTGGTAAACTTTAAACTCAATTTTAAGGCACTTAGAAGCATTTTAGAGCGATTTTACATTTAATGTAGCATTTATAATTTTTGTCATGGAATTCTTTAAACTCAATTTTAAAGCACTTAGAATCGTCTTAGAGCGATTCTAGCTTTAATTCGTGATCACTACTTAAATTTCCATGTAATCCAAATTTTTTCTTTTTAATTAAGGTCTTGGTAAACTTTAAACTCAATTTTAAGGCACTTAGAAGCATTTTAGAGCGATTTTACATTTAATGTAGCATTTATAATTTTTGTCATGGAATTCTTTAAACTCAATTTTAAGGCACTTAGAACCGTCTTAGAGCGATTCTAGCTTTAATTCGTGATCACTACTTAAATTTCCATGTAATCCAAATTTTTTCTTTTCAATTATGGCCTTGGTAAACTTTAAACTCAATTTTAAGGCACTTAGAAGCATTTTAGAGCGATTTTACATTTAATGTAGCATTTATAATTTTTGTCATGGAATTCTTTAAACTCAATTTTAAGGCACTTAGAACCGCCTTAGAGCGATTCTAGCTTTAATTCGTGATCACTACTTAAATTTCCATGTAATCCAAATTTTTTCTTTTTAATTATGGCCTTGGTAAACTTTAAACTCAATTTTAAGGCACTTAGAAGCAAGCTTAGAACCGTCTTAGAGCGATTCTAGCTTTAATTCGTGATCACTACTTAAATTTCCATGTAATCCAAATTTTTTCTTTTTAATTATGGTCTTGGTAAACTTTAAACTCAATTTTAAGGCACTTAGAAGCATTTTAGAGCGATTTTACATTTAATGTAGCATTTATAATTTTTGTCATGGAATTCTTTAAACTCAATTTTAAGGCACTTAGAATCGTCTTAGAGCGATTCTAGCTTTAATTCGTGATCACTAGTTAAATTTCCATGTAATCCAAATTTTTTCTTTTTAATTAAGGTCTTGGTAAACTGTAAACTCAATTTTAAGGCACTTAGAAGCATTTTAGAGCGATTTTACATTTAATGTAGCATTTATAATTTTTTTCATGGAATTCTTTAAACTCAATTTTAAGGCACTTAGAACCGTCTTAGAGCGATTCTAGCTTTAATTCGTGATCACTACTTAAATTTCCATGTAATCTAAATTTTTTCTTTTTAATTATGGTCTTGGTAAACTTTAAACTCAATTTTAAGGCACTTAGAAGCATTTTAGAGCGATTTTACATTTAATGTAGCATTTATAATTTTTGTCATGGAATTCTTTAAACTCAATTTTAAGGCACTTAGAACCGTCTTAGAGCGATTCTAGCTTTAATTCGTGATCACTACTTAAATTTCCATGTAATCCAAATTTTTTCTTTTTAATTATGGTCTTGGTAAACTTTAAACTCAATTTTAAGGCACTTAGAAGCATTTTAGAGCGATTTTACATTTAATGTAGCATTTTTAATTTTTTTCATGGAATTCTTTAAACTCAATTTTAAGGCACTTAGAACCGTCTTAGAGCGATTCTAGCTTTAATTCGTGATCACTATTTAAATTTCCATGTAATCCAAATTTTTTCTTTTTAATTATGGTCTTGGTAAACTTTAAACTCAATTTTAAGGCACTTAGAAGCATTTTAGAGCGATTTTACATTTAATGTAGCATTTATAATTTTTGTCATGGAATTCTTTAAACTCAATTTTAAGGCATTTAGAACCGTCTTGGAGCGATTCTAGCTTTAATTCGTGATCACTACTTAAATTTCCATGTAATCCAAATTTTTTCTTTTTAATTATGGCCTTGGTAAACTTTAAACTCAATTTTAAGGCACTTAGAAGCATTTTAGAGCGATTTTACATTTAATGTAGCATTTATAATTTTTGTCATGGAATTCTTTAAACTCAATTTTAAGGCACTTAGAATCGTCTTAGAGCGATTCTAGCTTTAATTCGTGATCACTACTTAAATTTCCATGTAATCCAAATTTTTTCTTTTTATTTAAGGTCTTGGTAAACTTTAAACTCAATTTTAAGGCACTTAGAAGCATTTTAGAGCGATTTTACATTTAATGTAGCATTTATAATTTTTGTCATGGAATTTTTTAAACTCAATTTTAAGGCACTTAGAACCGTCTTAGAGCGATTCTAGCTTTAATTCGTGATCACTACTTAAATTTCCATGTAATCCAAATTTTTTCTTTTTAATTATGGCCTTGGTAAACTTTAAACTCAATTTTAAGGCACTTAGAAGCATTTTAGAGTGATTTTACATTTAATGTAGCATTTATAATTTTTGTCATGGAATTCTTTAAACTCAATTTTAAGGCATTTAGAACCGTCTTAGAGCGATTCTAGCTTTAATTCGTGATCACTACTTAAATTTCCATGTAATCCAAATTTTTTCTTTTTAATTATGGCCTTGGTAAACTTTAAACTCAATTTTAAGGCACTTAGAAGCATTTTAGAGCGATTTTACATTTAATGTAGCATTTATAATTTTTGTCATGGAATTCTTTAAACTCAATTTTAAGGCACTTAGAACCGTCTTAGAGCGATTCTAGCTTTAATTCGTGATCACTACTTAAATTTCCATGTAATCCAAATTTTTTCTTTTTAATTATGGCCTTGGTAAACTTTAAACTCAATTTTAAGGCACTTAGAAGCATTTTAGAGCGATTTTACATTTAATGTAGCATTTATAATTTTTGTCATGGAATTCTTTAAACTCAATTTTAAGGCACTTAGAACCGTCTTAGAGCGATTCTAGCTTTAATTCGTGATCACTACTTAAATTTCCATGTAATCCAAATTTTTTCTTTTTAATTATGGCCTTGGTAAACTTTAAACTCAATTTTAAGGCACTTAGAAGCATTTTAGAGCGATTTTACATTTAATGTAGCATTTATAATTTTTGTCATGGAATTCTTTAAACTCAATTTTAAGGCATTTAGAACCGTCTTAGAGCGATTCTAGCTTTGATTCGTGATCACTACTTAAATTTCCATGTAATCCAAATTTTTTCTTTTTAATTATGGCCTTGGTAAACTTTAAACTCAATTTTAAGGCACTTAGAAGCATTTTAGAGCGATTTTACATTTAATGTAGCATTTATAATTTTTGTCATGGAATTCTTTAAACTCAATTTTAAGGCACTTAGAATCGTCTTAGAGCGATTCTAGCTTTAATTCGTGATC
The DNA here is from genome assembly GCA_963082915.1 of Dolichopus griseipennis. Taxonomy (NCBI): domain Eukaryota; kingdom Metazoa; phylum Arthropoda; class Insecta; order Diptera; family Dolichopodidae; genus Dolichopus; species Dolichopus griseipennis. Next base: position 4,162,300 of record OY720446.1, on the reverse strand, counting down.
ACTACTTAAATTTCCATGTAATCCAAATTTTTTCTTTTTAATTAAGGTCTTGGTAAACTTTAAACTCAATTTTAAGGCACTTAGAAGCATTTTAGAGCGATTTTACATTTAATGTAGCATTTATAATTTTTGTCATGGAATTCTTTAAACTCAATTTTAAGGCACTTAGAACCGTCTTAGAGCGATTCTAGCTTTAATTCGTGATCACTACTTAAATTTCCATGTAATCCAAATTTTTTCTTTTTAATTATGGCCTTGGTAAACTTTAAACTCAATTTTAAGGCACTTAGAAGCATTTTAGAGCGATTTTACATTTAATGTAGCATTTATAATTTTTGTCATGGAATTCTTTAAACTCAATTTTAAGGCATTTAGAACCGTTTTAGAGCGATTCTAGCTTTAATTCGTGATCACTACTTAAATTTCCATGTAATCCAAATTTTTTCTTTATAATTATGGTCTTGGTAAACTTTAAACTCAATTTTAAGGCACTTAGAAGCATTTTAGAGCGATTTTACATTTAATGTAGCATTTATAATTTTTGTCATGAAATTCTTTAAACTCAATTTTAAGGCACTTAGAACCGTCTTAGAGCGATTCTAGCTTTAATTCGTGATCACTACTTAAATTTCCATGTAATCCAAATTTTTTCTTTTTAATTATGGTCTTGGTAAACTTTAAACTCAATTTTAAGGCACTTAGAAGCATTTTAGAGCGATTTTACATTTAATGTAGCATTTATAATTTTTGTCATGGAATTCTTTAAACTCAATTTTAAGGCACTTAGAACCGTCTTAGAGCGATTCTAGCTTTAATTCGTGATCACTACTTAAATTTCCATGTAATCCAAATTTTTTCTTTTTAATTATGGTCTTGGTAAACTTTAAACTCAATTTTAAGGCACTTAGAAGCATTTTAGAGCGATTTTACATTTAATGTAGCATTTATAATTTTTGTCATGGAATTCTTTAAACTCAATTTTAAGGCATTTAGAACCGTCTTAGAGCGATTCTAGCTTTAATTAGTGATCACTACTTAAATTTCCATGTAATCCAAATTTTTTCTTTTTAATTATGGCCTTGGTAAACTTTAAACTCAATTTTAAGGCACTTAGAAGCATTTTAGAGCGATTTTACATTTAATGTAGCATTTATAATTTTTGTCATGGAATTCTTTAAACTCAATTTTAAAGCACTTAGAATCGTCTTAGAGCGATTCTAGCTTTAATTCGTGATCACTACTTAAATTTCCATGTAATCCAAATTTTTTCTTTTTAATTAAGGTCTTGGTAAACTTTAAACTCAATTTTAAGGCACTTAGAAGCATTTTAGAGCGATTTTACATTTAATGTAGCATTTATAATTTTTGTCATGGAATTCTTTAAACTCAATTTTAAGGCACTTAGAACCGTCTTAGAGCGATTCTAGCTTTAATTCGTGATCACTACTTAAATTTCCATGTAATCCAAATTTTTTCTTTTCAATTATGGCCTTGGTAAACTTTAAACTCAATTTTAAGGCACTTAGAAGCATTTTAGAGCGATTTTACATTTAATGTAGCATTTATAATTTTTGTCATGGAATTCTTTAAACTCAATTTTAAGGCACTTAGAACCGCCTTAGAGCGATTCTAGCTTTAATTCGTGATCACTACTTAAATTTCCATGTAATCCAAATTTTTTCTTTTTAATTATGGCCTTGGTAAACTTTAAACTCAATTTTAAGGCACTTAGAAGCAAGCTTAGAACCGTCTTAGAGCGATTCTAGCTTTAATTCGTGATCACTACTTAAATTTCCATGTAATCCAAATTTTTTCTTTTTAATTATGGTCTTGGTAAACTTTAAACTCAATTTTAAGGCACTTAGAAGCATTTTAGAGCGATTTTACATTTAATGTAGCATTTATAATTTTTGTCATGGAATTCTTTAAACTCAATTTTAAGGCACTTAGAATCGTCTTAGAGCGATTCTAGCTTTAATTCGTGATCACTAGTTAAATTTCCATGTAATCCAAATTTTTTCTTTTTAATTAAGGTCTTGGTAAACTGTAAACTCAATTTTAAGGCACTTAGAAGCATTTTAGAGCGATTTTACATTTAATGTAGCATTTATAATTTTTGTCATGGAATTCTTTAAACTCAATTTTAAGGCACTTAGAACCGTCTTAGAGCGATTCTAGCTTTAATTCGTGATCACTACTTAAATTTCCATGTAATCCAAATTTTTTCTTTTTAATTATGGCCTTGGTAAACTTTAAACTCAATTTTAAGGCACTTAGAAGCATTTTAGAGCGATTTTACATTTAATGTAGCATTTATAATTTTTGTCATGGAATTCTTTAAACTCAATTTTAAGGCACTTAGAACCGTCTTAGAGCGATTCTAGCTTTAATTCGTGATCACTACTTAAATTTCCATGTAATCCAAATTTTTTCTTTTTAATTATGGCCTTGGTAAACTTTAAACTCAATTTTAAGGCACTTAGAAGCATTTTAGAGCGATTTTACATTTAATGTAGCATTTATAATTTTTGTCATGGAATTCTTTAAACTCAATTTTAAAGCACTTAGAATCGTCTTAGAGCGATTCTAGCTTTAATTCGTGATCACTACTTAAATTTCCATGTAATCCAAATTTTTTCTTTTCAATTATGGCCTTGGTAAACTTTAAACTCAATTTTAAGGCACTTAGAAGCATTTTAGAGCGATTTTACATTTAATGTAGCATTTATAATTTTTGTCATGGAATTCTTTAAACTCAATTTTAAGGCACTTAGAACCGCCTTAGAGCGATTCTAGCTTTAATTCGTGATCACTACTTAAATTTCCATGTAATCCAAATTTTTTCTTTTTAATTATGGCCTTGGTAAACTTTAAACTCAATTTTAAGGCACTTAGAAGCATTTTAGAGCGATTTTACATTTAATGTAGCATTTATAATTTTTGTCATGGAATTCTTTAAACTCAATTTTAAGGCACTTAGAACCGCCTTAGAGCGATTCTAGCTTTAACTCGTGATCACTACTTAAATTTCCATGTAATCCAAATTTTTTCTTTTTAATTATGGTCTTGGTAAACTTTAAACTCAATTTTAAGGCACTTAGAAGCATTTTAGAGCGATTTTACATTTAATGTAGCATTTATAATTTTTGTCATGAAATTCTTTAAACTCAATTTTAAGGCACTTAGAACCGTCTTAGAGCGATTCTAGCTTTAATTCGTGATCACTACTTAAATTTCCATGTAATCCAAATTTTTTCTTTTTAATTATGGCCTTGGTAAACTTTAAACTCAATTTTAAGGCACTTAGAAGCATTTTAGAGCGATTTTACATTTAATGTAGCATTTATAATTTTTGTCATGGAATTCTTTAAACTCAATTTTAAGGCACTTAGAATCGTCTTAGAGCGATTCTAGCTTTAATTCGTGATCACTACTTAAATTTCCATGTAATCCAAATTTTTTCTTTTTAATTAAGGTCTTGGTAAACTTTAAACTCAATTTTAAGGCACTTAGAAGCATTTTAGAGCGATTTTACATTTAATGTAGCATTTATAATTTTTGTCATGGAATTCTTTAAACTCAATTTTAAGGCACTTAGAACCGTCTTAGAGCGATTCTAGCTTTAATTCGTGATCACTACTTAAATTTCCATGTAATCCAAATTTTTTCTTTTTAATTATGGCCTTGGTAAACTTTAAACTCAATTTTAAGGCACTTAGAAGCATTTTAGAGCGATTTTACATTTAATGTAGCATTTATAATTTTTGTCATGGAATTCTTTAAACTCAATTTTAAGGCACTTAGAATCGTCTTAGAGCGATTCTAGCTTTAATTCGTGATCACTACTTAAATTTCCATGTAATCCAAATTTTTTCTTTTTAATTAAGGTCTTGGTAAACTTTAAACTCAATTTTAAGGCACTTAGAAGCATTTTAGAGCGATTTTACATTTAATGTAGCATTTATAATTTTTGTCATGGAATTCTTTAAACTCAATTTTAAGGCATTTAGAACCGTCTTAGAGCGATTCTAGCTTTAATTCGTGATCACTACTTAAATTTCTATGTAATCCAAATTTTTTCTTTTTAATTATGGCCTTGGTAAACTTTAAACTCAATTTTAAGGCACTTAGAAGCATTTTAGAGCGATTTTACATTTAATGTAGCATTTATAATTTTTGTCATGGAATTCTTTAAACTCAATTTTAAAGCACTTAGAATCGTCTTAGAGCGATTCTAGCTTTAATTCGTGATCACTACTTAAATTTCCATGTAATCCAAATTTTTTCTTTTTAATTAAGGTCTTGGTAAACTTTAAACTCAATTTTAAGGCACTTAGAAGCATTTTAGAGCGATTTTACATTTAATGTAGCATTTATAATTTTTGTCATGGAATTCTTTAAACTCAATTTTAAGGCACTTAGAACCGTCTTAGAGCGATTCTAGCTTTAATTCGTGATCACTACTTAAATTTCCAGTAATCCAAATTTTTTCTTTTTAATTAAGGTCTTGGTAAACTTTAAACTCAATTTTAAGGCACTTAGAAGCATTTTAGAGCGATTTTACATTTAATGTAGCATTTATAATTTTTGTCATGGAATTCTTTAAACTCAATTTTAAGGCACTTAGAATCGTCTTAGAGCGATTCTAGCTTTAATTCGTGATCACTACTTAAATTTCCATGTAATCCAAATTTTTTCTTTTTAATTAAGGTCTTGGTAAACTTTAAACTCAATTTTAAGGCACTTAGAAGCATTTTAGAGCGATTTTACATTTAATGTAGCATTTATAATTTTTGTCATGGAATTCTTTAAACTCAATTTTAAGGCATTTAGAACCGTCTTAGAGCGATTCTAGCTTTAATTCGTGATCACTACTTAAATTTCCATGTAATCCAAATTTTTTCTTTTTAATTAAGGTCTTGGTAAACTTTAAACTCAATTTTAAGGCACTTAGAAGCATTTTAGAGCGATTTTACATTTAATGTAGCATTTATAATTTTTGTCATGGAATTCTTTAAACTCAATTTTAAGGCACTTAGAATCGTCTTAGAGCGATTCTAGCTTTAATTCGTGATCACTACTTAAATTTCCATGTAATCCAAATTTTTTCTTTTTAATTAAGGTCTTGGTAAACTTTAAACTCAATTTTAAGGCACTTAGAAGCATTTTAGAGCGATTTTACATTTAATGTAGCATTTATAATTTTTGTCATGGAATTCTTTAAACTCAATTTTAAGGCACTTAGAACCGTCTTAGAGCGATTCTAGCTTTAATTCGTGATCACTACTTAAATTTCCATGTAATCCAAATTTTTTCTTTTTAATTATGGCCCTTGGTAAACTTTAAACTCAATTTTAAGGCACTTAGAAGCATTTTAGAGCGATTTTACATTTAATGTAGCATTTATAATTTTTGTCATGGAATTCTTTAAACTCAATTTTAAGGCATTTAGAACCGTCTTAGAGCGATTCTAGCTTTAATTCGTGATCACTACTTAAATTTCCATGTAATCCAAATTTTTTCTTTTTAATTATGGCCTTGGTAAACTTTAAACTCAATTTTAAGGCACTTAGAAGCATTTTAGAGCGATTTTACATTTAATGTAGCATTTATAATTTTTGTCATGGAATTCTTTAAACTCAATTTTAAGGCACTTAGAATCGTCTTAGAGCGATTCTAGCTTTAATTCGTGATCACTACTTAAATTTCCATGTAATCCAAATTTTTTCTTTTTAATTAAGGTCTTGGTAAACTTTAAACTCAATTTTAAGGCACTTAGAAGCATTTTAGAGCGATTTTACATTTAATGTAGCATTTATAATTTTTGTCATGGAATTCTTTAAACTCAATTTTAAGGCACTTAGAACCGTCTTAGAGCGATTCTAGCTTTAATTCGTGATCACTACTTAAATTTCCATGTAATCCAAATTTTTTCTTTTTAATTATGGCCTTGGTAAACTTTAAACTCAATTTTAAGGCACTTAGAAGCATTTTAGAGCGATTTTACATTTAATGTAGCATTTATAATTTTTGTCATGGAATTCTTTAAACTCAATTTTAAGACATTTAGAACCGTCTTAGAGCGATTCTAGCTTTAATTCGTGATCACTACTTAAATTTCCATGTAATCCAAATTTTTTCTTTATAATTATGGTCTTGGTAAACTTTAAACTCAATTTTAAGGCACTTAGAAGCATTTTAGAGCGATTTTACATTTAATGTAGCATTTATAATTTTTGTCATGAAAATCTTTAAACTCAATTTTAAGGCACTTAGAACCGTCTTAGAGCGATTCTAGCTTTAATTCGTGATCACTACTTAAATTTCCATGTAATCCAAATTTTTTCTTTTTAATTATGGTCTTGGTAAACTTTAAACTCAATTTTAAGGCACTTAGAAGCATTTTAGAGCGATTTTACATTTAATGTAGCATTTATAATTTTTGTCATGGAATTCTTTAAACTCAATTTTAAGGCACTTAGAACCGTCTTAGAGCGATTCTAGCTTTAATTCGTGATCACTACTTAAATTTCCATGTAATCCAAATTTTTTCTTTTTAATTATGGTCTTGGTAAACTTTAAACTCAATTTTAAGGCACTTAGAAGCATTTTAGAGCGATTTTACATTTAATGTAGCATTTATAATTTTTGTCATGGAATTCTTTAAACTCAATTTTAAGGCACTTAGAACCGTCTTAGAGCGATTCTAGCTTTAATTCGTGATCACTACTTAAATTTCCATGTAATCCAAATTTTTTCTTTTTAATTATGGCCTTGGTAAACTTTAAACTCAATTTTAAGGCACTTAGAAGCATTTTAGAGCGATTTTACATTTAATGTAGCATTTATAATTTTTGTCATGGAATTCTTTAAACTCAATTTTAAGGCATTTAGAACCGTCTTAGAGCGATTCTAGCTTTAATTCGTGATCACTACTTAAATTTCCATGTAATCCAAATTTTTTCTTTTTAATTATGGTCTTGGTAAACTTTAAACTCAATTTTAAGGCACTTAGAAGCATTTTAGAGCGATTTTACATTTAATGTAGCATTTATAATTTTTGTCATGGAATTTTTTAAACTCAATTTTAAGGCACTTAGAACCGTCTTAGAGCGATTCTAGCTTTAATTCGTGATCACTACTTAAATTTCCATGTAATCCAAATTTTTTCTTTTTAATTATGGCCTTGGTAAACTTTAAACTCAATTTTAAGGCACTTAGAAGCATTTTAGAGCGATTTTACATTTAATGTAGCATTTATAATTTTTGTCATGGAATTCTTTAAACTCAATTTTAAGGCATTTAGAACCGTCTTAGAGCGATTCTAGCTTTAATTCGTGATCACTACTTAAATTTCCATGTAATCCAAATTTTTTCTTTTTAATTATGGCCTTGGTAAACTTTAAACTCAATTTTAAGGCACTTAGAAGCATTTTAGAGCGATTTTACATTTAATGTAGCATTTATAATTTTTGTCATGGAATTCTTTAAACTCAATTTTAAGGCACTTAGAATCGTCTTAGAGCGATTCTAGCTTTAATTCGTGATCACTACTTAAATTTCCATGTAATCCAAATTTTTTCTTTTTAATTAAGGTCTTGGTAAACTTTAAACTCAATTTTAAGGCACTTAGAAGCATTTTAGAGCGATTTTACATTTAATGTAGCATTTATAATTTTTGTCGTGGAATTCTTTAAACTCAATTTTAAGGCACTTAGAACCGTCTTAGAGCGATTCTAGCTTTAATTCGTGATCACTACTTAAATTTCCATGTAATCCAAATTTTTTCTTTTTAATTATGGCCTTGGTAAACTTTAAACTCAATTTTAAGGCACTTAGAAGCATTTTAGAGCGATTTTACATTTAATGTAGCATTTATAATTTTTGTCATGGAATTCTTTAAACTCAATTTTAAGGCATTTAGAACCGTCTTAGAGCGATTCTAGCTTTAATTCGAGATCACTACTTAAATTTCCATGTAATCCAAATTTTTTCTTTTTAATTATGGTCTTGGTAAACTTTAAACTCAATTTTAAGGCACTTAGAAGCATTTTAGAGCGATTTTACATTTAATGTAGCATTTATAATTTTTGTCATGGAATTCTTTAAACTCAATTTTAAGGCACTTAGAACCGCCTTAGAGCGATTCTAGCTTTAATTCGTGATCACTACTTAAATTTCCATGTAATCCAAATTTTTTCTTTATAATTATGGTATTGGTAAACTTTAAACTCAATTTTAAGGCACTTAGAAGCATTTTAGAGCGATTTTACATTTAATGTAGCATTTATAATTTTTGTCATGGAATTCTTTAAACTCAATTTTAAGGCACTTAGAACCGTCTTAGAGCGATTCTAGCTTTAATTCGTGATCACTACTTAAATTTCCATGTAATCCAAATTTTTTCTTTTTAATTATGGCCTTGGTAAACTTTAAACTCAATTTTAAGGCACTTAGAAGCATTTTAGAGCGATTTTACATTTAATGTAGCATTTATAATTTTTGTCATGGAATTCTTTAAACTCAATTTTAAGGCATTTAGAACCGTCTTGGAGCGATTCTAGCTTTAATTCGTGATCACTACTTAAATTTCCATGTAATCCAAATTTTTTCTTTTTAATTATGGCCTTGGTAAACTTTAAACTCAATTTTAAGGCACTTAGAAGCATTTTAGAGCGATTTTACATTTAATGTAGCATTTATAATTTTTGTCATGGAATTCTTTAAACTCAATTTTAAGGCACTTAGAATCGTCTTAGAGCGATTCTAGCTTTAATTCGTGATCACTACTTAAATTTCCATGTAATCCAAATTTTTTCTTTTTAATTAAGGTCTTGGTAAACTTTAAACTCAATTTTAAGGCACTTAGAAGCATTTTAGAGCGATTTTACATTTAATGTATCATTTATAATTTTTGTCATGGAATTCTTTAAACTCAATTTTAAGGCACTTAGAACCGTCTTAGAGCGATTCTAGCTTTAATTCGTGATCACTACTTAAATTTCCATGTAATCCAAATTTTTTCTTTTTAATTATGGCCTTGGTAAACTTTAAACTCAATTTTAAGGCACTTAGAAGCATTTTAGAGCGATTTTACATTTAATGTAGCATTTATAATTTTTGTCATGGAATTCTTTAAACTCAATTTTAAGGCATTTAGAACCGTCTTAGAGCGATTCTAGCTTTAATTCGTGATCACTACTTAAATTTCCATGTAATCCAAATTTTTTCTTTTTAATTATGGCCTTGGTAAACTTTAAACTCAATTTTCAGGCACTTAGAAGCATTTTAGAGCGATTTTACATTTAATGTAGCATTTATAATTTTTGTCATGGAATTCTTTAAACTCAATTTTAAGGCACTTAGAACCGTCTTAGAGCGATTCTAGCTTTAATTCGTGATCACTACTTAAATTTCCATGTAATCCAAATTTTTTCTTTTTAATTATGGCCTTGGTAAACTTTAAACTCAATTTTAAGGCACTTAGAAGCATTTTAGAGCGATTTTACATTTAATGTAGCATTTATAATTTTTGTCATGGAATTCTTTAAACTCAATTTTAAGGCACTTAGAACCGTCTTAGAGCGATTCTAGCTTTAATTCGTGATCACTACTTAAATTTCCATGTAATCCAAATTTTTTCTTTTTAATTATGGCCTTGGTAAACTTTAAACTCAATTTTAAGGCACTTAGAAGCATTTTAGAGCGATTTTACATTTAATGTAGCATTTATAATTTTTGTCATGGAATTCTTTAAACTCAATTTTAAGGCATTTAGAACCGTCTTAGAGCGATTCTAGCTTTAATTCGTGATCACTACTTAAATTTCCATGTAATCCAAATTTTTTCTTTTTAATTATGGCCTTGGTAAACTTTAAACTCAATTTTAAGGCACTTAGAAGCATTTTAGAGCGATTTTACATTTAATGTAGCATTTATAATTTTTGTCATGGAATTCTTTAAACTCAATTTTAAGGCACTTAGAATCGTCTTAGAGCGATTCTAGCTTTAATTCGTGATCACTACTTAAATTTCCATGTAATCCAAATTTTTTCTTTTTAATTAAGGTCTTGGTAAACTTTAAACTCAATTTTAAGGCACTTAGAAGCATTTTAGAGCGATTTTACATTTAATGTAGCATTTATAATTTTTGTCATGGAATTCTTTAAACTCAATTTTAAGGCACTTAGAACCGTCTTAGAGCGATTCTAGCTTTAATTCGTGATCACTACTTAAATTTCCATGTAATCCAAATTTTTTCTTTTTAATTATGGCCTTGGTAAACTTTAAACTCAATTTTAAGGCACTTAGAAGCATTTTAGAGCGATTTTACATTTAATGTAGCATTTATAATTTTTGTCATGGAATTCTTTAAACTCAATTTTAAGGCATTTAGAACCGTCTTAGAGCGATTCTAGCTTTAATTCGTGATCACTACTTAAATTTCCATGTAATCCAAATTTTTTCTTTATAATTATGGTCTTGGTAAACTTTAAACTCAATTTTAAGGCACTTAGAAGCATTTTAGAGCGATTTTACATTTAATGTAGCATTTATAATTTTTGTCATGAAATTCTTTAAACTCAATTTTAAGGCACTTAGAACCGTCTTAGAGCGATTCTAGCTTTAATTCGTGATCACTACTTAAATTTCCATGTAATCCAAATTTTTTCTTTTTAATTATGGTCTTGGTAAACTTTAAACTCAATTTTAAGGCACTTAGAAGCATTTTAGAGCGATTTTACATTTAATGTAGCATTTATAATTTTTGTCATGGAATTCTTTAAACTCAATTTTAAGGCACTTAGAACCGTCTTAGAGCGATTCTAGCTTTAATTCGTGATCACTACTTAAATTTCCATGTAATCCAAATTTTTTCTTTTTAATTATGGTCTTGGTAAACTTTAAACTCAATTTTAAGGCACTTAGAAGCATTTTAGAGCGATTTTACATTTAATGTAGCATTTATAATTTTTGTCATGGAATTCTTTAAACTCAATTTTAAGGCATTTAGAACCGTCTTAGAGCGATTCTAGCTTTAATTCGTGATCACTACTTAAATTTCCATGTAATCCAAATTTTTTCTTTTTAATTATGGCCTTGGTAAACTTTAAACTCAATTTTAAGGCACTTAGAAGCATTTTAGAGCGATTTTACATTTAATGTAGCATTTATAATTTTTGTCATGGAATTCTTTAAACTCAATTTTAAAGCACTTAGAATCGTCTTAGAGCGATTCTAGCTTTAATTCGTGATCACTACTTAAATTTCCATGTAATCCAAATTTTTTCTTTTTAATTAAGGTCTTGGTAAACTTTAAACTCAATTTTAAGGCACTTAGAAGCATTTTAGAGCGATTTTACATTTAATGTAGCATTTATAATTTTTGTCATGGAATTCTTTAAACTCAATTTTAAGGCACTTAGAACCGTCTTAGAGCGATTCTAGCTTTAATTCGTGATCACTACTTAAATTTCCATGTAATCCAAATTTTTTCTTTTTAATTATGGCCTTGGTAAACTTTAAACTCAATTTTAAGGCACTTAGAAGCATTTTAGAGCGATTTTACATTTAATGTAGCATTTATAATTTTTGTCATGGAATTCTTTAAACTCAATTTTAAGGCATTTAGAACCGTCTTAGAGCGATTCTAGCTTTAATTCGTGATCACTACTTAAATTTCCATGTAATCCAAATTTTTTCTTTTCAATTATGGCCTTGGTAAACTTTAAACTCAATTTTAAGGCACTTAGAAGCATTTTAGAGCGATTTTACATTTAATGTAGCATTTATAATTTTTGTCATGGAATTCTTTAAACTCAATTTTAAGGCACTTAGAACCGCCTTAGAGCGATTCTAGCTTTAATTCGTGATCACTACTTAAATTTCCATGTAATCCAAATTTTTTCTTTTTAATTATGGCCTTGGTAAACTTTAAACTCAATTTTAAGGCACTTAGAAGCATTTTAGAGCGATTTTACATTTAATGTAGCATTTATAATTTTTGTCATGGAATTCTTTAAACTCAATTTTAAGGCACTTAGAACCGCCTTAGAGCGATTCTAGCTTTAATTCGTGATCACTACTTAAATTTCCATGTAATCCAAATTTTTTCTTTTTAATTATGGTCTTGGTAAACTTTAAACTCAATTTTAAGGCACTTAGAAGCATTTTAGAGCGATTTTACATATGTAGCATTTATAATTTTTGTCATGAAATTCTTTAAACTCAATTTTAAGGCACTTAGAACCGTCTTAGAGCGATTCTAGCTTTAATTCGTGATCACTACTTAAATTTCCATGTAATCCAAATTTTTTCTTTTTAATTATGGCCTTGGTAAACTTTAAACTCAATTTTAAGGCACTTAGAAGCATTTTAGAGCGATTTTACATTTAATGTAGCATTTATAATTTTTGTCATGGAATTCTTTAAACTCAATTTTAAGGCATTTAGAACCGTCTTAGAGCGATTCTAGCTTTAATTCGTGATCACTACTTAAATTTCCATGTAATCCAAATTTTTTCTTTTTAATTATGGCCTTGGTAAACTTTAAACTCAATTTTCAGGCACTTAGAAGCATTTTAGAGCGATTTTACATTTAATGTAGCATTTATAATTTTTGTCATGGAATTCTTTAAACTCAATTTTAAGGCACTTAGAACCGTCTTAGAGCGATTCTAGCTTTAATTCGTGATCACTACTTAAATTTCCATGTAATCCAAATTTTTTCTTTTTAATTATGGCCTTGGTAAACTTTAAACTCAATTTTAAGGCACTTAGAAGCATTTTAGAGCGATTTTACATTTAATGTAGCATTTATAATTTTTGTCATGGAATTCTTTAAACTCAATTTTAAGGCACTTAGAACCGTCTTAGAGCGATTCTAGCTTTAATTCGTGATCACTACTTAAATTTCCATGTAATCCAAATTTTTTCTTTTTAATTATGGCCTTGGTAAACTTTAAACTCAATTTTAAGGCACTTAGAAGCATTTTAGAGCGATTTTACATTTAATGTAGCATTTATAATTTTTGTCATGGAATTCTTTAAACTCAATTTTAAGGCATTTAGAACCGTCTTAGAGCGATTCTAGCTTTAATTCGTGATCACTACTTAAATTTCCATGTAATCCAAATTTTTTCTTTTTAATTATGGCCTTGGTAAACTTTAAACTCAATTTTAAGGCACTTAGAAGCATTTTAGAGCGATTTTACATTTAATGTAGCATTTATAATTTTTGTCATGGAATTCTTTAAACTCAATTTTAAGGCACTTAGAATCGTCTTAGAGCGATTCTAGCTTTAATTCGTGATCACTACTTAAATTTCCATGTAATCCAAATTTTTTCTTTTTAATTAAGGTCTTGGTAAACTTTAAACTCAATTTTAAGGCACTTAGAAGCATTTTAGAGCGATTTTACATTTAATGTAGCATTTATAATTTTTGTCATGGAATTCTTTAAACTCAATTTTAAGGCACTTAGAACCGTCTTAGAGCGATTCTAGCTTTAATTCGTGATCACTACTTAAATTTCCATGTAATCCAAATTTTTTCTTTTTAATTATGGCCTTGGTAAACTTTAAACTCAATTTTAAGGCACTTAGAAGCATTTTAGAGCGATTTTACATTTAATGTAGCATTTATAATTTTTGTCATGGAATTCTTTAAACTCAATTTTAAGGCATTTAGAACCGTCTTAGAGCGATTCTAGCTTTAATTCGTGATCACTACTTAAATTTCCATGTAATCCAAATTTTTTCTTTATAATTATGGTCTTGGTAAACTTTAAACTCAATTTTAAGGCACTTAGAAGCATTTTAGAGCGATTTTACATTTAATGTAGCATTTATAATTTTTGTCATGAAATTCTTTAAACTCAATTTTAAGGCACTTAGAACCGTCTTAGAGCGATTCTAGCTTTAATTCGTGATCACTACTTAAATTTCCATGTAATCCAAATTTTTTCTTTTTAATTATGGTCTTGGTAAACTTTAAACTCAATTTTAAGGCACTTAGAAGCATTTTAGAGCGATTTTACATTTAATGTAGCATTTATAATTTTTGTCATGGAATTCTTTAAACTCAATTTTAAGGCACTTAGAACCGTCTTAGAGCGATTCTAGCTTTAATTCGTGATCACTACTTAAATTTCCATGTAATCCAAATTTTTTCTTTTTAATTATGGTCTTGGTAAACTTTAAACTCAATTTTAAGGCACTTAGAAGCATTTTAGAGCGATTTTACATTTAATGTAGCATTTATAATTTTTGTCATGGAATTCTTTAAACTCAATTTTAAGGCATTTAGAACCGTCTTAGAGCGATTCTAGCTTTAATTCGTGATCACTACTTAAATTTCCATGTAATCCAAATTTTTTCTTTTTAATTATGGCCTTGGTAAACTTTAAACTCAATTTTAAGGCACTTAGAAGCATTTTAGAGCGATTTTACATTTAATGTAGCATTTATAATTTTTGTCATGGAATTCTTTAAACTCAATTTTAAAGCACTTAGAATCGTCTTAGAGCGATTCTAGCTTTAATTCGTGATCACTACTTAAATTTCCATGTAATCCAAATTTTTTCTTTTTAATTAAGGTCTTGGTAAACTTTAAACTCAATTTTAAGGCACTTAGAAGCATTTTAGAGCGATTTTACATTTAATGTAGCATTTATAATTTTTGTCATGGAATTCTTTAAACTCAATTTTAAGGCACTTAGAACCGTCTTAGAGCGATTCTAGCTTTAATTCGTGATCACTACTTAAATTTCCATGTAATCCAAATTTTTTCTTTTTAATTATGGCCTTGGTAAACTTTAAACTCAATTTTAAGGCACTTAGAAGCATTTTAGAGCGATTTTACATTTAATGTAGCATTTATAATTTTTGTCATGGAATTCTTTAAACTCAATTTTAAGGCATTTAGAACCGTCTTAGAGCGATTCTAGCTTTAATTCGTGATCACTACTTAAATTTCCATGTAATCCAAATTTTTTCTTTTCAATTATGGCCTTGGTAAACTTTAAACTCAATTTTAAGGCACTTAGAAGCATTTTAGAGCGATTTTACATTTAATGTAGCATTTATAATTTTTGTCATGGAATTCTTTAAACTCAATTTTAAGGCACTTAGAACCGCCTTAGAGCGATTCTAGCTTTAATTCGTGATCACTACTTAAATTTCCATGTAATCCAAATTTTTTCTTTTTAATTATGGCCTTGGTAAACTTTAAACTCAATTTTAAGGCACTTAGAAGCATTTTAGAGCGATTTTACATTTAATGTAGCATTTATAATTTTTGTCATGGAATTCTTTAAACTCAATTTTAAGGCACTTAGAACCGCCTTAGAGCGATTCTAGCTTTAATTCGTGATCACTACTTAAATTTCCATGTAATCCAAATTTTTTCTTTTTAATTATGGTCTTGGTAAACTTTAAACTCAATTTTAAGGCACTTAGAAGCATTTTAGAGCGATTTTACATATGTAGCATTTATAATTTTTGTCATGAAATTCTTTAAACTCAATTTTAAGGCACTTAGAACCGTCTTAGAGCGATTCTAGCTTTAATTCGTGATCACTACTTAAATTTCCATGTAATCCAAATTTTTTCTTTTTAATTATGGCCTTGGTAAACTTTAAACTCAATTTTAAGGCACTTAGAAGCATTTTAGAGCGATTTTACATTTAATGTAGCATTTATAATTTTTGTCATGGAATTCTTTAAACTCAATTTTAAGGCATTTAGAACCGTCTTAGAGCGATTCTAGCTTTAATTCGTGATCACTACTTAAATTTCCATGTAATCCAAATTTTTTCTTTTTAATTATGGCCTTGGTAAACTTTAAACTCAATTTTCAGGCACTTAGAAGCATTTTAGAGCGATTTTACATTTAATGTAGCATTTATAATTTTTGTCATGGAATTCTTTAAACTCAATTTTAAGGCACTTAGAACCGTCTTAGAGCGATTCTAGCTTTAATTCGTGATCACTACTTAAATTTCCATGTAATCCAAATTTTTTCTTTTTAATTATGGCCTTGGTAAACTTTAAACTCAATTTTAAGGCACTTAGAAGCATTTTAGAGCGATTTTACATTTAATGTAGCATTTATAATTTTTGTCATGGAATTCTTTAAACTCAATTTTAAGGCACTTAGAACCGTCTTAGAGCGATTCTAGCTTTAATTCGTGATCACTACTTAAATTTCCATGTAATCCAAATTTTTTCTTTTTAATTATGGCCTTGGTAAACTTTAAACTCAATTTTAAGGCACTTAGAAGCATTTTAGAGCGATTTTACATTTAATGTAGCATTTATAATTTTTGTCATGGAATTCTTTAAACTCAATTTTAAGGCATTTAGAACCGTCTTAGAGCGATTCTAGCTTTAATTCGTGATCACTACTTAAATTTCCATGTAATCCAAATTTTTTCTTTTTAATTATGGCCTTGGTAAACTTTAAACTCAATTTTAAGGCACTTAGAAGCATTTTAGAGCGATTTTACATTTAATGTAGCATTTATAATTTTTGTCATGGAATTCTTTAAACTCAATTTTAAGGCACTTAGAATCGTCTTAGAGCGATTCTAGCTTTAATTCGTGATCACTACTTAAATTTCCATGTAATCCAAATTTTTTCTTTTTAATTAAGGTCTTGGTAAACTTTAAACTCAATTTTAAGGCACTTAGAAGCATTTTAGAGCGATTTTACATTTAATGTAGCATTTATAATTTTTGTCATGGAATTCTTTAAACTCAATTTTAAGGCACTTAGAACCGTCTTAGAGCGATTCTAGCTTTAATTCGTGATCACTACTTAAATTTCCATGTAATCCAAATTTTTTCTTTTTAATTATGGCCTTGGTAAACTTTAAACTCAATTTTAAGGCACTTAGAAGCATTTTAGAGCGATTTTACATTTAATGTAGCATTTATAATTTTTGTCATGGAATTCTTTAAACTCAATTTTAAGGCATTTAGAACCGTCTTAGAGCGATTCTAGCTTTAATTCGTGATCACTACTTAAATTTCCATGTAATCCAAATTTTTTCTTTATAATTATGGTCTTGGTAAACTTTAAACTCAATTTTAAGGCACTTAGAAGCATTTTAGAGCGATTTTACATTTAATGTAGCATTTATAATTTTTGTCATGAAATTCTTTAAACTCAATTTTAAGGCACTTAGAACCGTCTTAGAGCGATTCTAGCTTTAATTCGTGATCACTACTTAAATTTCCATGTAATCCAAATTTTTTCTTTTTAATTATGGTCTTGGTAAACTTTAAACTCAATTTTAAGGCACTTAGAAGCATTTTAGAGCGATTTTACATTTAATGTAGCATTTATAATTTTTGTCATGGAATTCTTTAAACTCAATTTTAAGGCACTTAGAACCGTCTTAGAGCGATTCTAGCTTTAATTCGTGATCACTACTTAAATTTCCATGTAATCCAAATTTTTTCTTTTTAATTATGGCCTTGGTAAACTTTAAACTCAATTTTAAGGCACTTAGAAGCATTTTAGAGCGATTTTACATTTAATGTAGCATTTATAATTTTTGTCATGGAATTCTTTAAACTCAATTTTAAGGCACTTAGAACCGTCTTAGAGCGATTCTAGCTTTAATTCGTGATCACTACTTAAATTTCCATGTAATCCAAATTTTTTCTTTTTAATTATGGCCTTGGTAAACTTTAAACTCAATTTTAAGGCACTTAGAAGCATTTTAGAGCGATTTTACATTTAATGTAGCATTTATAATTTTTGTCATGGAATTCTTTAAACTCAATTTTAAGGCATTTAGAACCGTCTTAGAGCGATTCTAGCTTTAATTCGTGATCACTACTTAAATTTCCATGTAATCCAAATTTTTTCTTTTCAATTATGGCCTTGGTAAACTTTAAACTCAATTTTAAGGCACTTAGAAGCATTTTAGAGCGATTTTACATTTAATGTAGCATTTATAATTTTTGTCATGAAATTCTTTAAACTCAATTTTAAGGCACTTAGAACCGTCTTAGAGCGATTCTAGCTTTAATTCGTGATCACTACTTAAATTTCCATGTAATCCAAATTTTTTCTTTTTAATTATGGTCTTGGTAAACTTTAAACTCAATTTTAAGGCACTTAGAAGCATTTTAGAGCGATTTTACATTTAATGTAGCATTTATAATTTTTGTCATGGAATTCTTTAAACTCAATTTTAAGGCACTTAGAACCGTCTTAGAGCGATTCTAGCTTTAATTCGTGATCACTACTTAAATTTCCATGTAATCCAAATTTTTTCTTTTTAATTATGGTCTTGGTAAACTTTAAACTCAATTTTAAGGCACTTAGAAGCATTTTAGAGCGATTTTACATTTAATGTAGCATTTATAATTTTTGTCATGGAATTCTTTAAACTCAATTTTAAGGCATTTAGAACCGTCTTAGAGCGATTCTAGCTTTAATTCGTGATCACTACTTAAATTTCCATGTAATCCAAATTTTTTCTTTTTAATTATGGCCTTGGTAAACTTTAAACTCAATTTTAAGGCACTTAGAAGCATTTTAGAGCGATTTTACATTTAATGTAGCATTTATAATTTTTGTCATGGAATTCTTTAAACTCAATTTTAAAGCACTTAGAATCGTCTTAGAGCGATTCTAGCTTTAATTCGTGATCACTACTTAAATTTCCATGTAATCCAAATTTTTTCTTTTTAATTAAGGTCTTGGTAAACTTTAAACTCAATTTTAAGGCACTTAGAAGCATTTTAGAGCGATTTTACATTTAATGTAGCATTTATAATTTTTGTCATGGAATTCTTTAAACTCAATTTTAAGGCACTTAGAACCGTCTTAGAGCGATTCTAGCTTTAATTCGTGATCACTACTTAAATTTCCATGTAATCCAAATTTTTTCTTTTTAATTATGGCCTTGGTAAACTTTAAACTCAATTTTAAGGCACTTAGAAGCATTTTAGAGCGATTTTACATTTAATGTAGCATTTATAATTTTTGTCATGGAATTCTTTAAACTCAATTTTAAGGCATTTAGAACCGTCTTAGAGCGATTCTAGCTTTAATTCGTGATCACTACTTAAATTTCCATGTAATCCAAATTTTTTCTTTTCAATTATGGCCTTGGTAAACTTTAAACTCAATTTTAAGGCACTTAGAAGCATTTTAGAGCGATTTTACATTTAATGTAGCATTTATAATTTTTGTCATGGAATTCTTTAAACTCAATTTTAAGGCACTTAGAACCGCCTTAGAGCGATTCTAGCTTTAATTCGTGATCACTACTTAAATTTCCATGTAATCCAAATTTTTTCTTTTTAATTATGGCCTTGGTAAACTTTAAACTCAATTTTAAGGCACTTAGAAGCATTTTAGAGCGATTTTACATTTAATGTAGCATTTATAATTTTTGTCATGGAATTCTTTAAACTCAATTTTAAGGCATTTAGAACCGTCTTAGAGCGATTCTAGCTTTAATTCGTGATCACTACTTAAATTTCCATGTAATCCAAATTTTTTCTTTTCAATTATGGCCTTGGTAAACTTTAAACTCAATTTTAAGGCACTTAGAAGCATTTTAGAGCGATTTTACATTTAATGTAGCATTTATAATTTTTGTCATGGAATTCTTTAAACTCAATTTTAAGGCACTTAGAACCGCCTTAGAGCGATTCTAGCTTTAATTCGTGATCACTACTTAAATTTCCATGTAATCCAAATTTTTTCTTTTTAATTATGGTCTTGGTAAACTTTAAACTCAATTTTAAGGCACTTAGAAGCATTTTAGAGCGATTTTACATATGTAGCATTTATAATTTTTGTCATGAAATTCTTTAAACTCAATTTTAAGGCACTTAGAACCGTCTTAGAGCGATTCTAGCTTTAATTCGTGATCACTACTTAAATTTCCATGTAATCCAAATTTTTTCTTTTTAATTATGGCCTTGGTAAACTTTAAACTCAATTTTAAGGCACTTAGAAGCATTTTAGAGCGATTTTACATTTATAGTAGCATTTATAATTTTTGTCATGGAATTCTTTAAACTCAATTTTAAGGCACTTAGAATCGTCTTAGAGCGATTCTAGCTTTAATTCGTGATCACTACTTAAATTTCCATGTAATCCAAATTTTTTCTTTTTAATTAAGGTCTTGGTAAACTTTAAACTCAATTTTAAGGCACTTAGAAACATTTTAGAGCGATTTTACATTTATTGTAGCATTTATAATTTTTGTCATGGAATTCTTTAAACTCAATTTTAAGGCACTTAGAACCGCCTTAGAGCGATTCTAGCTTTAATTCGTGATCACTACTTAAATTTCCATGTAATCCAAATTTTTTCTTTTTAATTATGGCCTTGGTAAACTTTAAACTCAATTTTAAGGCACTTAGAAGCATTTTAGAGCGATTTTACATTTAATGTAGCATTTATAATTTTTGTCATGGAATTCTTTAAACTCAATTTTAAGGCATTTAGAACCGTCTTAGAGCGATTCTAGCTTTAATTCGTGATCACTACTTAAATTTCCATGTAATCCAAATTTTTTCTTTTTAATTATGGCCTTGGTAAACTTTAAACTCAATTTTAAGGCACTTAGAAGCATTTTAGAGCGATTTTACATTTAATGTAGCATTTATAATTTTTGTCATGGAATTCTTTAAACTCAATTTTAAGGCACTTAGAACCGTCTTAGAGCGATTCTAGCTTTAATTCGTGATCACTACTTAAATTTCCATGTAATCCAAATTTTTTCTTTTTAATTATTGCCTTGGTAAACTTTAAACTCAATTTTAAGGCACTTAGAAGCATTTTAGAGCGATTTTACATTTAATGTAGCATTTATAATTTTTGTCATGGAATTCTTTAAACTCAATTTTAAGGCATTTAGAACCGTCTTAGAGCGATTCTAGCTTTAATTCGTGATCACTACTTAAATTTCCATGTAATCCAAATTTTTTCTTTTTAATTATGGCCTTGGTAAACTTTAAACTCAATTTTAAGGCACTTAGAAGCATTTTAGAGCAATTTTACATTTAATGTAGCATTTATAATTTTTGTCATGGAATTCTTTAAACTCAATTTTAAGGCACTTAGAATCGTCTTAGAGCGATTCTAGCTTTAATTCGTGATCACTACTTAAATTTCCATGTAATCCAAATTTTTTCTTTTTAATTAAGGTCTTGGTAAACTTTAAACTCAATTTTAAGGCACTTAGAAGCATTTTAGAGCGATTTTACATTTAATGTAGCATTTATAATTTTTGTCATGGAATTCTTTAAACTCAATTTTAAGGCACTTAGAACCGTCTTAGAGCGATTCTAGCTTTAATTCGTGATCACTACGTAAATTTCCATGTAATCCAAATTTTTTCTTTTTAATTATGGCCTTGGTAAACTTTAAACTCAATTTTAAGGCACTTAGAAGCATTTTAGAGCGATTTTACATTTAATGTAGCATTTATAATTTTTGTCATGGAATTCTTTAAACTCAATTTTAAGGCACTTAGAACCGCCTTAGAGCGATTCTAGCTTTAATTCGTGATCACTACTTAAATTTCCATGTAATCCAAATTTTTTCTTTATAATTATGGTCTTGGTAAACGTTAACCTCAATTTTAAGGCACTTAGAAGCATTTTAGAGCGATTTTACATTTAATGTAGCATTTATAATTTTTGTCATGGAATTCTTTAAACTCAATTTTAAGGCACTTAGAATCGTCTTAGAGCGATTCTAGCTTTAATTCGTGATCACTACTTAAATTTCCATGTAATCCAAATTTTTTCTTTTTAATTATGGCCTTGGTAAACTTTAAACTCAATTTTAAGGCACTTAGAAGCATTTTAGAGCGATTTTACATTTAATGTAGCATTTATAATTTTTGTCATGGAATTCTTTAAACTCAATTTTAAGGCATTTAGAACCGTCTTAGAGCGATTCTAGGTTTAATTCGTGATCACTACTTAAATTTCCATGTAATCCAAATTTTGTCTTTTTAATTATGGCCTTGGTAAACTTTAAACTCAATTTTAAGGCACTTAGAAGCATTTTAGAGCGATTTTACATTTAATGTAGCATTTATAATTTTTGTCATGGAATTCTTTAAACTCAATTTTAAGGCACTTAGAATCGTCTTAGAGCGATTCTAGCTTTAATTCGTGATCACCACTTAAATTTCCATGTAATCCAAATTTTTTCTTTTTAATTAAGGTCTTGGTAAACTTTAAACTCAATTTTAAGGCACTTAGAAGCATTTTAGAGCGATTTTACATTTAATGTAGCATTTATAATTTTTGTCATGGAATTCTTTAAACTCAATTTTAAGGCACTTAGAACCGTCTTAGAGCGATTCTAGCTTTAATTCGTGATCACTACTTAAATTTCCATGTAATCCAAATTTTTTCTTTTTAATTATGGCCTTGGTAAACTTTAAACTCAATTTTAAGGCACTTAGAAGCATTTTAGAGCGATTTTACATTTAATGTAGCATTTATAATTTTTGTCATGGAATTCTTTAAACTCAATTTTAAGGCATTTAGAACCGTCTTAGAGCGATTCTAGCTTTAATTCGTGATCACTACTTAAATTTCCATGTAATCCAAATTTTTTCTTTTTAATTATGGCCTTGGTAAACTTTAAACTCAATTTTAAGGCACTTAGAAGCATTTTAGAGCGATTTTACATTTAATGTAGCATTTATAATTTTTGTCATGGAATTCTTTAAACTCAATTTTAAGGCACTTAGAACCGCCTTAGAGCGATTCTAGCTTTAATTCGGGATCACTACTTAAATTTCCATGTAATCCAAATTTTTTCTTTTTAATTATGGTATTGGTAAACTTTAAACTCAATTTTAAGACACTTAGAAGCATTTTAGAGCGATTTTACATTTAATGTAGCATTTATAATTTTTGTCATGGAATTCTTTAAACTCAATTTTAAGGCACTTAGAACCGCCTTAGAGCGATTCTAGCTTTAATTCGTGATCACTACTTAAATTTCCATGTAATCCAAATTTTTTCTTTTTAATTATGGCCTTGGTAAACTTTAAACTCAATTTTAAGGCACTTAGAAGCATTTTAGAGCGATTTTACATTTAATGTAGCATTTATAATTTTTGTCATGAAATTCTTTAAACTCAATTTTAAGGCACTTAGAACCGTCTTAGAGCGATTCTAGCTTTAATTCGTGATCACTACTTAAATTTCCATGTAATCCAAATTTTTTCTTTTTAATTATGGCCTTGGTAAACTTTAAACTCAATTTTAAGGCACTTAGAAGCATTTTAGAGCGATTTTACATTTAATGTAGCATTTATAATTTTTGTCATGAAATTCTTTAAACTCAATTTTAAGGCATTTAGAACCGTCTTAGAGCGATTCTAGCTTTAATTCATGATCACTACTTAAATTTCCATGTAATCCAAATTTTTTCTTTTTAATTATGGCCTTGGTAAACTTTAAACTCAATTTTAAGGCACTTAGAAGCATTTTAGAGCGATTTTACATTTAATGTAGCATTTATTATTTTTGTCATGGAATTCTTTAAACTCAATTTTAAGGCACTTAGAATCGTCTTAGAGCGATTCTAGCTTTAATTCGTGATCACTACTTAAATTTCCATGTAATCCAAATTTTTTCTTTTTAATTAAGGTCTTGGTAAACTTTAAACTCAATTTTAAGGCACTTAGAAGCATTTTAGAGCGATTTTACATTTAATGTAGCATTAATAATTTTTGTCATGGAATTCTTTAAACTCAATTTTAAGGCACTTAGAACCGTCTTAGAGCGATTCTAGCTTTAATTCGTGATCACTACTTAAATTTCCATGTAATCCAAATTTTTTCTTTTTAATTATGGCCTTGGTAAACTTTAAACTCAATTTTAAGGCACTTAGAAGCATTTTAGAGCGATTTTACATTTAATGTAGCATTTATAACTTTTGTCATGGAATTCTTTAAACTCAATTTTAAGGCACTTAGAACCGTCTTAGAGCGATTCTAGCTTTAATTCGTGATCACTACTTAAATTTCCATGTAATCCAAATTTTTTCTTTTTAATTATGGTCTTGGTAAACTTTAAATTCAATTTTAAGGCACTTAGAAGCATTTTAGAGCGATTTTACATTAAATGTAGCATTTATATCATATAATTTTTGTCATGGAATTCTTTAAACTCAATTTTAAGGCACTTAGAACCGCCTTAGAGCGATTCTAGCTTTAATTCGTGATCACTACTTAAATTTCCATGTAATCCAAATTTTTTCTTTTTAATTATGGCCTTGGTAAACTTTAAACTCAATTTTAAGGCACTTAGAAGCATTTTAGAGCGATTTTACATTTAATGTAGCATTTATAATTTTTGTCATGGAATTCTTTAAACTCAATTTTAAGGCACTTAGAATCGTCTTAGAGCGATTCTAGCTTTAATTCGTGATCACTACTTAAATTTCCATGTAATCCAAATTTTTTCTTTTTAATTATGGCCTTGGTAAACTTTAAACTCAATTTTAAGGCACTTAGAAGCATTTTAGAGCGATTTTACATTTAATGTAGCATTTATAATTTTTGTCATGGAATTCTTTAAACTCAATTTTAAGGCATTTAGAACCGTCTTAGAGCGATTCTAGCTTTAATTCGTGATCACTACTTAAATTTCCATGTAATCCAAATTTTTTCTTTTTAATTATGGCCTTGGTAAACTTTAAACTCAATTTTAAGGCACTTAGAAGCATTTTAGAGCGATTTTACATTTAATGTAGCATTTATAATTTTTGTCATGGAATTCTTTAAACTCAATTTTAAGGCACTTAGAATAGTCTTAGAGCGATTCTAGCTTTAATTCGTGATCACTACTTAAATTTCCATGTAATCCAAATTTTTTCTTTTTAATTAAGGTCTTGGTAAACTTTAAACTCAATTTTAAGGCACTTAGAAGCATTTTAGAGCGATTTTACATTTAATGTAGCATTTATAATTTTTGTCATGGAATTCTTTAAACTCAATTTTAAGGCACTTAGAATCGTCTTAGAGCGATTCTAGCTTTAATTCGTGATCACTACTTAAATTTCCATGTAATCCAAATTTTTTCTTTTTAATTAAGGTCTTGGTAAACTTTAAACTCAATTTTAAGGCACTTAGAAGCATTTTAGAGCGATTTTACATTTAATGTAGCATTTATAATTTTTGTCATGGAATTCTTTAAACTCAATTTTAAGGCATTTAGAACCGTCTTAGAGCGATTCTAGCTTTAATTCGTGATCACTACTTAAATTTCCATGTAATCCAAATTTTTTCTTTTTAATTAAGGTCTTGGTAAACTTTAAACTCAATTTTAAGGCACTTAGAAGCATTTTAGAGCGATTTTACATTTAATGTAGCATTTATAATTTTTGTCATGGAATTCTTTAAACTCAATTTTAAGGCACTTAGAATCGTCTTAGAGCGATTCTAGCTTTAATTCGTGATCACTACTTAAATTTCCATGTAATCCAAATTTTTTCTTTTTAATTAAGGTCTTGGTAAACTTTAAACTCAATTTTAAGGCACTTAGAAGCATTTTAGAGCGATTTTACATTTAATGTAGCATTTATAATTTTTGTCATGGAATTCTTTAAACTCAATTTTAAGGCACTTAGAATCGTCTTAGAGCGATTCTAGCTTTAATTCGTGATCACTACTTAAATTTCCATGTAATCCAAATTTTTTCTTTTTAATTAAGGTCTTGGTAAACTTTAAACTCAATTTTAAGGCACTTAGAAGCATTTTAGAGCGATTTTACATTTAATGTAGCATTTATAATTTTTGTCATGGAATTCTTTAAACTCAATTTTAAGGCATTTAGAACCGTCTTAGAGCGATTCTAGCTTTAATTCGTGATCACTACTTAAATTTCCATGTAATCCAAATTTTTTCTTTTTAATTAAGGTCTTGGTAAACTTTAAACTCAATTTTAAGGCACTTAGAAGCATTTTAGAGCGATTTTACATTTAATGTAGCATTTATAATTTTTGTCATGGAATTCTTTAAACTCAATTTTAAGGCACTTAGAATCGTCTTAGAGCGATTCTAGCTTTAATTCGTGATCACTACTTAAATTTCCATGTAATCCAAATTTTTTCTTTTTAATTAAGGTCTTGGTAAACTTTAAACTCAATTTTAAGGCACTTAGAAGCATTTTAGAGCGATTTTACATTTAATGTAGCATTTATAATTTTTGTCATGGAATTCTTTAAACTCAATTTTAAGGCATTTAGAACCGTCTTAGAGCGATTCTAGCTTTAATTCGTGATCACTACTTAAATTTCCATGTAATCCAAATTTTTTCTTTTTAATTATGGCCTTGGTAAACTTTAAACTCAATTTTAAGGCACTTAGAAGCATTTTAGAGCAATTTTACATTTAATGTAGCATTTATAATTTTTGTCATGGAATTCTTTAAACTCAATTTTAAGGCACTTAGAATCGTCTTAGAGCGATTCTAGCTTTAATTCGTGATCACTACTTAAATTTCCATGTAATCCAAATTTTTTCTTTTTAATTAAGGTCTTGGTAAACTTTAAACTCAATTTTAAGGCACTTAGAAGCATTTTAGAGCGATTTTAAATTTAATGTAGCATTTATAATTTTTGTCATGGAATTCTTTAAACTCAATTTTAAGGCACTTAGAACCGTCTTAGAGCGATTCTAGCTTTAATTCGTGATCACTACTTAAATTTCCATGTAATCCAAATTTTTTCTTTTTAATTATGGCCTTGGTAAACTTTAAACTCAATTTTAAGGCACTTAGAAGCATTTTAGAGCGATTTTACATTTAATGTAGCATTTATAATTTTTGTCATGGAATTCTTTAAACTCAATTTTAAGGCACTTAGAACCGTCTTAGAGCGATTCTAGCTTTAATTCGTGATCACTACTTAAATTTCCATGTAATCCAAATTTTTTCTTTTTAATTATGGCCTTGGTAAACTTTAAACTCAATTTTAAGGCACTTAGAAGCATTTTAGAGCGATTTTACATTTAATGTAGCATTTATAATTTTTGTCATGGAATTCTTTAAACTCAATTTTAAGGCACTTAGAATCGTCTTAGAGCGATTCTAGCTTTAATTCGTGATCACTACTTAAATTTCCATGTAATCCAAATTTTTTCTTTTTAATTAAGGTCTTGGTAAACTTTAAACTCAATTTTAAGGCACTTAGAAGCATTTTAGAGCGATTTTACATTTAATGTAGCATTTATAATTTTTGTCATGGAATTCTTTAAACTCAATTTTAAGGCACTTAGAATCGTCTTAGAGCGATTCTAGCTTTAATTCGTGATCACTACTTAAATTTCCATGTAATCCAAATTTTTTCTTTTTAATTAAGGTCTTGGTAAACTTTAAACTCAATTTTAAGGCACTTAGAAGCATTTTAGAGCGATTTTACATTTAATGTAGCATTTATAATTTTTGTCATGGAATTCTTTAAACTCAATTTTAAGGCACTTAGAACCGCCTTAGAGCGATTCTAGCTTTAATTCGGGATCACTACTTAAATTTCCATGTAATCCAAATTTTTTCTTTTTAATTATGGTATTGGTAAACTTTAAACTCAATTTTAAGGCACTTAGAAGCATTTTAGAGCGATTTTACATTTAATGTAGCATTTATAATTTTTGTCATGGAATTCTTTAAACTCAATTTTAAGGCACTTAGAACCGCCTTAGAGCGATTCTAGCTTTAATTCGTGATCACTACTTAAATTTCCATGTAATCCAAATTTTTTCTTTTTAATTATGGCCTTGGTAAACTTTAAACTCAATTTTAAGGCACTTAGAAGCATTTTAGAGCGATTTTACATTTAATGTAGCATTTATAATTTTTGTCATGAAATTCTTTAAACTCAATTTTAAGGCACTTAGAACCGTCTTAGAGCGATTCTAGCTTTAATTCGTGATCACTACTTAAATTTCCATGTAATCCAAATTTTTTCTTTTTAATTATGGCCTTGGTAAACTTTAAACTCAATTTTAAGGCACTTAGAAGCATTTTAGAGCGATTTTACATTTAATGTAGCATTTATAATTTTTGTCATGAAATTCTTTAAACTCAATTTTAAGGCATTTAGAACCGTCTTAGAGCGATTCTAGCTTTAATTCATGATCACTACTTAAATTTCCATGTAATCCAAATTTTTTCTTTTTAATTATGGCCTTGGTAAACTTTAAACTCAATTTTAAGGCACTTAGAAGCATTTTAGAGCGATTTTACATTTAATGTAGCATTTATAATTTTTGTCATGGAATTCTTTAAACTCAATTTTAAGGCACTTAGAATCGTCTTAGAGCGATTCTAGCTTTAATTCGTGATCACTACTTAAATTTCCATGTAATCCAAATTTTTTCTTTTTAATTAAGGTCTTGGTAAACTTTAAACTCAATTTTAAGGCACTTAGAAGCATTTTAGAGCGATTTTACATTTAATGTAGCATTTATAATTTTTGTCATGGAATTCTTTAAACTCAATTTTAAGGCACTTAGAACCGTCTTAGAGCGATTCTAGCTTTAATTCGTGATCACTACTTAAATTTCCATGTAATCCAAATTTTTTCTTTTTAATTATGGCCTTGGTAAACTTTAAACTCAATTTTAAGGCACTTAGAAGCATTTTAGAGCGATTTTACATTTAATGTAGCATTTATAACTTTTGTCATGGAATTCTTTAAACTCAATTTTAAGGCACTTAGAACCGTCTTAGAGCGATTCTAGCTTTAATTCGTGATCACTACTTAAATTTCCATGTAATCCAAATTTTTTCTTTTTAATTAAGGTCTTGGTAAACTTTAAACTCAATTTTAAGGCACTTAGAAGCATTTTAGAGCGATTTTACATTTAATGTAGCATTTATAACTTTTGTCATGGAATTCTTTAAACTGAATTTTAAGGCACTTAGAACCGTCTTAGAGCGATTCTAGCTTTAATTCGTGATCACTACTTAAATTTCCATGTAATCCAAATTTTTTCTTTTTAATTAAGGTCTTGGTAAACTTTAAACTCAATTTTAAGGCACTTAGAAGCATTTTAGAGCGATTTTACATTTAATGTAGCATTTATAATTTTTGTCATGGAATTCTTTAAACTCAATTTTAAGGCACTTAGAACCGTCTTAGAGCGATTCTAGCTTTAATTCGTGATCACTACTTAAATTTCCATGTAATCCAAATTTTTTCTTTTTAATTATGGCCTTGGTAAACTTTAAACTCAATTTTAAGGCACTTAGAAGCATTTTAGAGCGATTTTACATTTAATGTAGCATTTATAATTTTTGTCATGGAATTCTTTAAACTCAATTTTAAGGCACTTAGAACCGTCTTAGAGCGATTCTAGCTTTAATTCGTGATCACTACTTAAATTTCCATGTAATCCAAATTTTTTCTTTTTAATTAAGGTCTTGGTAAACTTTAAACTCAATTTTAAGGCACTTAGAAGCATTTTAGAGCGATTTTACATTTAATGTAGCATTTATAATTTTTGTCATGGAATTCTTTAAACTCAATTTTAAGGCACTTAGAACCGTCTTAGAGCGATTCTAGCTTTAATTCGTGATCACTACTTAAATTTCCATGTAATCCAAATTTTTTCTTTTTAATTATGGCCTTGGTAAACTTTAAACTCAATTTTAAGGCACTTAGAAGCATTTTAGAGCGATTTTACATTTAATGTAGCATTTATAACTTTTGTCATGGAATTCTTTAAACTGAATTTTAAGGCACTTAGAACCGTCTTAGAGCGATTCTAGCTTTAATTCGTGATCACTACTTAAATTTCCATGTAATCCAAATTTTTTCTTTTTAATTAAGGTCTTGGTAAACTTTAAACTCAATTTTAAGGCACTTAGAAGCATTTTAGAGCGATTTTACATTTAATGTAGCATTTATAACTTTTGTCATGGAATTCTTTAAACTGAATTTTAAGGCACTTAGAACCGTCTTAGAGCGATTCTAGCTTTAATTCGTGATCACTACTTAAATTTCCATGTAATCCAAATTTTTTCTTTTTAATTAAGGTCTTGGTAAACTTTAAACTCAATTTTAAGGCACTTAGAAGCATTTTAGAGCGATTTTACATTTAATGTAGCATTTATAATTTTTGTCATGGAATTCTTTAAACTCAATTTTAAGGCACTTAGAACCGTCTTAGAGCGATTCTAGCTTTAATTCGTGATCACTACTTAAATTTCCATGTAATCCAAATTTTTTCTTTTTAATTATGGCCTTGGTAAACTTTAAACTCAATTTTAAGGCACTTAGAAGCATTTTAGAGCGATTTTACATTTAATGTAGCATTTATAATTTTTGTCATGGAATTCTTTAAACTCAATTTTAAGGCACTTAGAACCGTCTTAGAGCGATTCTAGCTTTAATTCGTGATCACTACTTAAATTTCCATGTAATCCAAATTTTTTCTTTTTAATTATGGTCTTGGTAAACTTTAAATTCAATTTTAAGGCACTTAGAAGCATTTTAGAGCGATTTTACATTTAATGTAGCATTTATAATTTTTGTCATGGAATTCTTTAAACTCAATTTTAAGGCACTTAGAATCGTCTTAGAGCGATTCTAGCTTTAATTCGTGATCACTACTTAAATTTCCATGTAATCCAAATTTTTTCTTTTTAATTAAGGTCTTGGTAAACTTTAAACTCAATTTTAAGGCACTTAGAAGCATTTTAGAGCGATTTTACATTTAATGTAGCATTTATAATTTTTGTCATGGAATTCTTTAAACTCAATTTTAAGGCACTTAGAATCGTCTTAGAGCGATTCTAGCTTTAATTCGTGATCACTACTTAAATTTCCATGTAATCCAAATTTTTTCTTTTTAATTAAGGTCTTGGTAAACTTTAAACTCAATTTTAAGGCACTTAGAAGCATTTTAGAGCGATTTTACATTTAATGTAGCATTTATAATTTTTGTCATGGAATTCTTTAAACTCAATTTTAAGGCATTTAGAACCGTCTTAGAGCGATTCTAGCTTTAATTCGTGATCACTTAGAATCGTCTTAGAGCGATTCTAGTTTTAATTCGTGATCACTACTTAAATTTCCATGTAATCCAAATTTTTTCTTTTTAATTAAGGTCTTGGTAAACTTTAAACTCAATTTTAAGGCACTTAGAAGCATTTTAGAGCGATTTTACATTTAATGTAGCATTTATAATTTTTGTCATGGAATTCTTTAAACTCAATTTTAAGGCACTTAGAATCGTCTTAGAGCGATTCTAGCTTTAATTCGTGATCACTACTTAAATTTCCATGTAATCCAAATTTTTTCTTTTTAATTATGGCCTTGGTAAACTTTAAACTCAATTTTAAGGCACTTAGAAGCATTTTAGAGCGATTTTACATTTAATGTAGCATTTATAATTTTTGTCATGGAATTCTTTAAACTCAATTTTAAGGCATTTAGAACCGTCTTAGAGCGATTCTAGCTTTAATTCGTGATCACTACTTAAATTTCCATGTAATCCAAATTTTTTCTTTATAATTATGGTCTTGGTAAACTTTAAACTCAATTTTAAGGCACTTAGAAGCATTTTAGAGCGATTTTACATTTAATGTAGCATTTATAATTTTTGTCATGAAATTCTTTAAACTCAATTTTAAGGCACTTAGAACCGTCTTAGAGCGATTCTAGCTTTAATTCGTGATCACTACTTAAATTTCCATGTAATCCAAATTTTTTCTTTTTAATTATGGTCTTGGTAAACTTTAAACTCAATTTTAAGGCACTTAGAAGCATTTTAGAGCGATTTTACATTTAATGTAGCATTTATAATTTTTGTCATGGAATTCTTTAAACTCAATTTTAAGGCACTTAGAACCGTCTTAGAGCGATTCTAGCTTTAATTCGTGATCACTACTTAAATTTCCATGTAATCCAAATTTTTTCTTTTTAATTATGGCCTTGGTAAACTTTAAACTCAATTTTAAGGCACTTAGAAGCATTTTAGAGCGATTTTACATTTGATGTAGCATTTATAATTTTTGTCATGGAATTCTTTAAACTCAATTTTAAGGCATTTAGAACCGTCTTAGAGCGATTCTAGCTTTAATTCGTGATCACTACTTAAATTTCCATGTAATCCAAATTTTTTCTTTTTAATTATGGTCTTGGTAAACTTTAAACTCAATTTTAAGGCACTTAGAAGCATTTTAGAGCGATTTTACATTTAATGTAGCATTTATAATTTTTGTCATGGAATTCTTTAAACTCAATTTTAAGGCACTTAGAACCGTCTTAGAGCGATTCTAGCTTTAATTCGTGATCACTACTTAAATTTCCATGTAATCCAAATTTTTTCTTTTTAATTATGGTCTTGGTAAACTTTAAACTCAATTTTAAGGCACTTAGAAGCATTTTAGAGCGATTTTACATTTAATGTAGCATTTATAATTTTTGTCATGGAATTCTTTAAACTCAATTTTAAGGCATTTAGAACCGTCTTAGAGCGATTCTAGCTTTAATTCGTGATCACTACTTAAATTTCCATGTAATCCAAATTTTTTCTTTTTAATTATGGCCTTGGTAAACTTTAAACTCAATTTTAAGGCACTTAGAAGCATTTTAGAGCGATTTTACATTGAATGTAGCATTTATAATTTTTGTCATGGAATTCTTTAAACTCAATTTTAAGGCACTTAGAATCGTCTTAGAGCGATTCTAGCTTTAATTCGTGATCACTACTTAAATTTCCATGTAATCCAAATTTTTTCTTTTTAATTAAGGTCTTGGTAAACTTTAAACTCAATTTTAAGGCACTTAGAAGCATTTTAGAGCGATTTTACATTTAATGTAGCATTTATAATTTTTGTCATGGAATTCTTTAAACTCAATTTTAAGGCACTTAGAACCGTCTTAGAGCGATTCTAGCTTTAATTCGTGATCACTACTTAAATTTCCATGTAATCCAAATTTTTTCTTTTTAATTATGGCCTTGGTAAACTTTAAACTCAATTTTAAGGCACTTAGAAGCATTTTAGAGCGATTTTACATTTAATGTAGCATTTATAATTTTTGTCATGGAATTCTTTAAACTCAATTTTAAGGCATTTAGAACCGTCTTAGAGCGATTCTAGCTTTAATTCGTGATCACTACTTAAATTTCCATGTAATCCAAATTTTTTCTTTTCAATTATGGCCTTGGTAAACTTTAAACTCAATTTTAAGGCACTTAGAAGCATTTTAGAGCGATTTTACATTTAATGTAGCATTTATAATTTTTGTCATGGAATTCTTTAAACTCAATTTTAAGGCACTTAGAACCGCCTTAGAGCGATTCTAGCTTTAATTCGTGATCACTACTTAAATTTCCATGTAATCCAAATTTTATCTTTTTAATTATGGCCTTGGTAAACTTTAAACTCAATTTTAAGGCACTTAGAAGCATTTTAGAGCGATTTTACATTTAATGTAGCATTTATAATTTTTGTCATGGAATTCTTTAAACTCAATTTTAAGGCACTTAGAACCGCCTTAGAGCGATTCTAGCTTTAATTCGTGATCACTACTTAAATTTCCATGTAATCCAAATTTTTTCTTTTTAATTATGGCCTTGGTAAACTTTAAACTCAATTTTAAGGCACTTAGAAGCATTTTAGAGCGATTTTACATTTAATGTAGCATTTATAATTTTTGTCATGGAATTCTTTAAACTCAATTTTAAGGCACTTAGAACCGTTTTAGAGCGATTCTAGCTTTAATTCGTGATCACTACTTAAATTTCCATGTAATCCAAATTTTTTCTTTTTAATTATGGTCTTGGTAAACTTTAAACTCAATTTTAAGGCACTTAGAAGCATTTTAGAGCGATTTTACATTTAATGTAGCATTTATAATTTTTGTCATGGAATTCTTTAAACTCAATTTTAAGGCATTTAGAACCGTCTTAGAGCGATTCTAGCTTTAATTCGTGATCACTACTTAAATTTCCATGTAATCCAAATTTTTTCTTTTTAATTATGGCCTTGGTAAACTTTAAACTCAATTTTAAGGCACTTAGAAGCATTTTAGAGCGATTTTACATTTAATGTAGCATTTATAATTTTTGTCATGGAATTCTTTAAACTCAATTTTAAGGCACTTAGAATCGTCTTAGAGCGATTCTAGCTTTAATTCGTGATCACTACTTAAATTTCCATGTAATCCAAATTTTTTCTTTTTAATTAAGGTCTTGGTAAACTTTAAACTCAATTTTAAGGCACTTAGAAGCATTTTAGAGCGATTTTACATTTAATGTAGCATTTATAATTTTTGTCATGGAATTCTTTAAACTCAATTTTAAGGCACTTAGAACCGTCTTAGAGCGATTCTAGCTTTAATTCGTGATCACTACTTAAATTTCCATGTAATCCAAATTTTTTCTTTTTAATTATGGCCTTGGTAAACTTTAAACTCAATTTTAAGGCACTTAGAAGCATTTTAGAGCGATTTTACATTTAATGTAGCATTTATAATTTTTGTCATGGAATTCTTTAAACTCAATTTTAAGGCATTTAGAACCGTCTTAGAGCGATTCTAGCTTTAATTCGTGATCACTACTTAAATTTCCATGTAATCCAAATTTTTTCTTTTCAATTATGGCCTTGGTAAACTTTAAACTCAATTTTAAGGCACTTAGAAGCATTTTAGAGCGATTTTACATTTAATGTAGCATTTATAATTTTTGTCATGGAATTCTTTAAACTCAATTTTAAGGCACTTAGAACCGCCTTAGAGCGATTCTAGCTTTAATTCGTGATCACTACTTAAATTTCCATGTAATCCAAATTTTTTCTTTTTAATTATGGCCTTGGTAAACTTTAAACTCAATTTTAAGGCACTTAGAAGCATTTTAGAGCGATTTTACATTTAATGTAGCATTTATAATTTTTGTCATGGAATTCTTTAAACTCAATTTTAAGGCACTTAGAACCGCCTTAGAGCGATTCTAGCTTTAATTCGTGATCACTACTTAAATTTCCATGTAATCCAAATTTTTTCTTTTTAATTATGGCCTTTGTAAACTTTAAACTCAATTTTAAGGCACTTAGAAGCATTTTAGAGCGATTTTACATTTAATGTAGCATTTATAATTTTTGTCATGGAATTCTTTAAACTCAATTTTAAGGCACTTAGAACCGTCTTAGAGCGATTCTAGCTTTAATTCGTGATCACTACTTAAATTTCCATGTAATCCAAATTTTTTCTTTTCAATTATGGCCTTGGTAAACTTTAAACTCAATTTTAAGGCACTTAGAAGCATTTTAGAGCGATTTTACATTTAATGTAGCATTTATAATTTTTGTCATGGAATTCTTTAAACTCAATTTTAAGGCACTTAGAAGCATTTTAGAGCGATTTTACATTTAATGTAGCATTTATAATTTTTGTCATGGAATTCTTTAAACTCAATTTTAAGGCACTTAGAACCGTCTTAGAGCGATTCTAGCTTTAATTCGTGATCACTACTTAAATTTCCATGTAATCCAAATTTTTTCTTTTTAATTATGGTCTTGGTAAACTTTAAACTCAATTTTAAGGCACTTAGAAGCATTTTAGAGCGATTTTACATTTAATGTAGCATTTATAATTTTTGTCATGGAATTCTTTAAACTCAATTTTAAGGCATTTAGAACCGTCTTAGAGCGATTCTAGCTTTAATTCGTGATCACTACTTAAATTTCCATGTAATCCAAATTTTTTCTTTTTAATTATGGCCTTGGTAAACTTTAAACTCAATTTTAAGGCACTTAGAAGCATTTTAGAGCGATTTTACATTTAATGTAGCATTTATAATTTTTGTCATGGAATTCTTTAAACTCAATTTTAAGGCACTTAGAATCGTCTTAGAGCGATTCTAGCTTTAATTCGTGATCACTACTTAAATTTCCATGTAATCCAAATTTTTTCTTTTTAATTAAGGTCTTGGTAAACTTTAAACTCAATTTTAAGGCACTTAGAAGCATTTTAGAGCGATTTTACATTTAATGTAGCATTTATAATTTTTGTAATGGAATTCTTTAAACTCAATTTTAAGGCACTTAGAACCGTCTTAGAGCGATTCTAGCTTTAATTCGTGATCACTACTTAAATTTCCATGTAATCCAAATTTTTTCTTTTTAATTATGGCCTTGGTAAACTTTAAACTCAATTTTAAGGCACTTAGAAGCATTTTAGAGCGATTTTACATTTAATGTAGCATTTATAATTTTTGTAATGGAATTCTTTAAACTCAATTTTAAGGCACTTAGAACCGTCTTAGAGCTATTCTAGCTTTAATTCGTGATCACTACTTAAATTTCCATGTAATCCAAATTTTTTCTTTTTAATTATGGCCTTGGTAAACTTTAAACTCAATTTTAAGGCACTTAGAAGCATTTTAGAGCGATTTTACATTTAATGTAGCATTTATAATTTTTGTCATGGAATTCTTTAAACTCAATTTTAAGGCACTTAGAACCGCCTTAGAGCGATTCTAGCTTTAATTCGTGATCACTACTTAAATTTCCATGTAATCCAAATTTTTTCTTTTTAATTATGGTCTTGGTAAACTTTAAACTCAATTTTAAGGCACTTAGAAGCATTTTAGAGCGATTTTACATTTAATGTAGCATTTATAATTTTTGTCATGAAATTCTTTAAACTCAATTTTAAGGCACTTAGAACCGTCTTAGAGCGATTCTAGCTTTAATTCGTGATCACTACTTAAATTTCCATGTAATCCAAATTTTTTCTTTTTAATTATGGCCTTGGTAAACTTTAAACTCAATTTTAAGGCACTTAGAAGCATTTTAGAGCGATTTTACATTTAATGTAGCATTTATAATTTTTGTCATGGAATTCTTTAAACTCAATTTTAAGGCACTTAGAATCGTCTTAGAGCGATTCTAGCTTTAATTCGTGATCACTACTTAAATTTCCATGTAATCCAAATTTTTTCTTTTTAATTAAGGTCTTGGTAAACTTTAAACTCAATTTTAAGGCACTTAGAAGCATTTTAGAGCGATTTTACATTTAATGTAGCATTTATAATTTTTGTCATGGAATTCTTTAAACTCAATTTTAAGGCACTTAGAACCGTCTTAGAGCGATTCTAGCTTTAATTCGTGATCACTACTTAAATTTCCATGTAATCCAAATTTTTTCTTTTTAATTATGGCCTTGGTAAACTTTAAACTCAATTTTAAGGCACTTAGAAGCATTTTAGAGCGATTTTACATTTAATGTAGCATTTATAATTTTTGTCATGGAATTCTTTAAACTCAATTTTAAGGCATTTAGAACCGTCTTAGAGCGATTCTAGCTTTAATTCGTGATCACTACTTAAATTTCCATGTAATCCAAATTTTTTCTTTTTAATTATGGCCTTGGTAAACTTTAAACTCAATTTTAAGGCACTTAGAAGCATTTTAGAGCGATTTTACATTTAATGTAGCATTTATAATTTTTGTCATGGAATTCTTTAAACTCAATTTTAAGGCACTTAGAACCGTCTTAGAGCGATTCTAGCTTTAATTCGTGATCACTACTTAAATTTCCATGTAATCCAAATTTTTTCTTTTTAATTAAGGTCTTGGTAAACTTTAAACTCAATTTTAAGGCACTTAGAAGCATTTTAGAGCGATTTTACATTTAATGTAGCATTTATAATTTTTGTAATGGAATTCTTTAAACTCAATTTTAAGGCACTTAGAACCGTCTTAGAGCGATTCTAGCTTTAATTCGTGATCACTACTTAAATTTCCATGTAATCCAAATTTTTTCTTTTTAATTATGGCCTTGGTAAACTTTAAACTCAATTTTAAGGCACTTAGAAGCATTTTAGAGCGATTTTACATTTAATGTAGCATTTATAATTTTTGTAATGGAATTCTTTAAACTCAATTTTAAGGCACTTAGAACCGTCTTAGAGCGATTCTAGCTTTAATTCGTGATCACTACTTAAATTTCCATGTAATCCAAATTTTTTCTTTTTAATTATGGCCTTGGTAAACTTTAAACTCAATTTTAAGGCACTTAGAAGCATTTTAGAGCGATTTTACATTTAATGTAGCATTTATAATTTTTGTCATGGAATTCTTTAAACTCAATTTTAAGGCACTTAGAACCGCCTTAGAGCGATTCTAGCTTTAATTCGTGATCACTACTTAAATTTCCATGTAATCCAAATTTTTTCTTTTTAATTATGGTCTTGGTAAACTTTAAACTCAATTTTAAGGCACTTAGAAGCATTTTAGAGCGATTTTACATTTAATGTAGCATTTATAATTTTTGTCATGAAATTCTTTAAACTCAATTTTAAGGCACTTAGAACCGTCTTAGAGCGATTCTAGCTTTAATTCGTGATCACTACTTAAATTTCCATGTAATCCAAATTTTTTCTTTTTAATTATGGCCTTGGTAAACTTTAAACTCAATTTTAAGGCACTTAGAAGCATTTTAGAGCGATTTTACATTAAATGTAGCATTTATAATTTTTGTCATGGAATTCTTTAAACTCAATTTTAAGGCACTTAGAATCGTCTTAGAGCGATTCTACCTTTAATTCGTGATCACTACTTAAATTTCCATGTAATCCAAATTTTTTCTTTTTAATTAAGGTCTTGGTAAACTTTAAACTCAATTTTAAGGCACTTAGAAGTATTTTAGAGCGATTTTACATTTAATGTAGCATTTATAATTTTTGTCATGGAATTCTTTAAACTCAATTTTAAGGCACTTAGAACCGTCTTAGAGCGATTCTAGCTTTAATTCGTGATCACTACTTAAATTTCCATGTAATCCAAATTTTTTCTTTTTAATTATGGCCTTGGTAAACTTTAAACTCAATTTTAAGGCACTTAGAAGCATTTTAGAGCGATTTTACATTTAATGTAGCATTTATAATTTTTGTCATGGAATTCTTTAAACTCAATTTTAAGGCATTTAGAACCGTCTTAGAGCGATTCTAGCTTTAATTCGTGATCACTACTTAAATTTCCATGTAATCCAAATTTTTTCTTTTTAATTATGGCCTTGGTAAACTTTAAACTCAATTTTAAGGCACTTAGAAGCATTTTAGAGCGATTTTACATTTAATGTAGCATTTATAATTTTTGTCATGGAATTCTTTAAACTCAATTTTAAGGCACTTAGAACCGTCTTAGAGCGATTCTAGCTTTAATTCGTGATCACTACTTAAATTTCCATGTAATCCAAATTTTTTCTTTTTAATTATTGCCTTGGTAAACTTTAAACTCAATTTTAAGGCACTTAGAAGCATTTTAGAGCGATTTTACATTTAATGTAGCATTTATAATTTTTGTCATGGAATTCTTTGAACTCAATTTTAAGGCATTTAGAACCGTCTTAGAGCGATTCTAGCTTTAATTCGTGATCACTACTTAGAAGTATTTTAGAGCGATTTTACATTTAATGTAGCATTTATAATTTTTGTCATGAAATTCTTTAAACTCAATTTTAAGGCATTTAGAACCGTCTTAGAGCGATTCTAGCTTTAATTCGTGATCACTACTTAAATTTCCATGTAATCCAAATTTTTTCTTTTTAATTATGGCCTTGGTAAACTTTAAACTCAATTTTAAGGCACTTAGAAGCATTTTAGAGCGATTTTACATTTAATGTAGCATTTATAATTTTTGTCATGGAATTCTTTAAACTCAATTTTAAGGCACTTAGAATCGTCTTAGAGCGATTCTAGCTTTAATTCGTGATCACTACTTAAATTTCCATGTAATCCAAATTTTTTCTTTTTAATTAAGGTCTTGGTAAACTTTAAACTCAATTTTAAGGCACTTAGAAGCATTTTAGAGCGATTTTACATTTAATGTAGCATTTATAATTTTTGTCATGGAATTCTTTAAACTCAATTTTAAGGCACTTAGAATCGTCTTAGAGCGATTCTAGCTTTAATTCGTGATCACTACTTAAATTTCCATGTAATCCAAATTTTTTCTTTTTAATTAAGGTCTTGGTAAACTTTAAACTCAATTTTAAGGCACTTAGAAGCATTTTAGAGCGATTTTACATTTAATGTAGCATTTATAATTTTTGTCATGGAATTCTTTAAACTCAATTTTAAGGCACTTAGAATCGTCTTAGAGCGATTCTAGCTTTAATTCGTGATCACTACTTAAATTTCCATGTAATCCAAATTTTTTCTTTTTAATTATGGCCTTGGTAAACTTTAAACTCAATTTTAAGGCACTTAGAAGCATTTTAGAGCGATTTTACATTTAATGTAGCATTTATAATTTTTGTCATGGAATTCTTTAAACTCAATTTTAAGGCACTTAGAATCGTCTTAGAGCGATTCTAGCTTTAATTCGTGATCACTACTTAAATTTCCATGTAATCCAAATTTTTTCTTTTTAATTAAGGTCTTGGTAAACTTTAAACTCAATTTTAAGGCACTTAGAAGCATTTTAGAGCGATTTTACATTTAATGTAGCATTTATAATTTTTGTCATGGAATTCTTTAAACTCAATTTTAAGGCACTTAGAACCGTCTTAGAGCGATTCTAGCTTTAATTCGTGATCACTACTTAAATTTCCATGTAATCCAAATTTTTTCTTTTTAATTATGGCCTTGGTAAACTTTAAACTCAATTTTAAGGCACTTAGAAGCATTTTAGAGCGATTTTACATTTAATGTAGCATTTATAATTTTTGTCATGGAATTCTTTAAACTCAATTTTAAGGCACTTAGAACCGTCTTAGAGCGATTCTAGCTTTAATTCGTGATCACTACTTAAATTTCCATGTAATCCAAATTTTTTCTTTTTAATTATGGCCTTGGTAAACTTTAAACTCAATTTTAAGGCACTTAGAAGCATTTTAGAGCGATTTTACATTTAATGTAGCATTTATAATTTTTGTCATGGAATTCTTTAAACTCAATTTTAAGGCATTTAGAACCGTCTTAGAGCGATTCTAGCTTTAATTCGTGATCACTACTTAAATTTCCATGTAATCCAAATTTTTTCTTTTTAATTATGGCCTTGGTAAACTTTAAACTCAATTTTAAGGCACTTAGAAGCATTTTAGAGCGATTTTACATTTAATGTAGCATTTATAATTTTTGTCATGGAATTCTTTAAACTCAATTTTAAGGCACTTAGAACCGCCTTAGAGCGATTCTAGCTTTAATTCGGGATCACTACTTAAATTTCCATGTAATCCAAATTTTTTCTTTTTAATTATGGTATTGGTAAACTTTAAACTCAATTTTAAGGCACTTAGAAGCATTTTAGAGCGATTTTACATTTAATGTAGCATTTATAATTTTTGTCATGGAATTCTTTAAACTCAATTTTAAGGCACTTAGAACCGCCTTAGAGCGATTCTAGCTTTAATTCGTGATCACTACTTAAATTTCCATGTAATCCAAATTTTTTCTTTTTAATTATGGCCTTGGTAAACTTTAAACTCAATTTTAAGGCACTTAGAAGCATTTTAGAGCGATTTTACATTTAATGTAGCATTTATAATTTTTGTCATGAAATTCTTTAAACTCAATTTTAAGGCACTTAGAACCGTCTTAGAGCGATTCTAGCTTTAATTCGTGATCACTACTTAAATTTCCATGTAATCCAAATTTTTTCTTTTTAATTATGGCCTTGGTAAACTTTAAACTCAATTTTAAGGCACTTAGAAGTATTTTAGAGCGATTTTACATTTAATGTAGCATTTATAATTTTTGTCATGAAATTCTTTAAACTCAATTTTAAGGCATTTAGAACCGTCTTAGAGCGATTCTAGCTTTAATTCGTGATCACTACTTAAATTTCCATGTAATCCAAATTTTTTCTTTTTAATTATGGCCTTGGTAAACTTTAAACTCAATTTTAAGGCACTTAGAAGCATTTTAGAGCGATTTTACATTTAATGTAGCATTTATAATTTTTGTCATGGAATTCTTTAAACTCAATTTTAAGGCACTTAGAATCGTCTTAGAGCGATTCTAGCTTTAATTCGTGATCACTACTTAAATTTCCATGTAATCCAAATTTTTTCTTTTTAATTAAGGTCTTGGTAAACTTTAAACTCAATTTTAAGGCACTTAGAAGCATTTTAGAGCGATTTTACATTTAATGTAGCATTTATAATTTTTGTCATGGAATTCCTTAAACTCAATTTTAAGGCACTTAGAA
Source organism: Dolichopus griseipennis (assembly GCA_963082915.1). Lineage (NCBI taxonomy): Eukaryota > Metazoa > Arthropoda > Insecta > Diptera > Dolichopodidae > Dolichopus > Dolichopus griseipennis. The sequence goes on along the minus strand of OY720446.1, from coordinate 4,120,127 downwards.
TCGTCTTAGAGCGATTCTAGCTTTAATTCGTGATCACTACTTAAATTTCCATGTAATCCAAATTTTTTCTTTTTAATTAAGGTCTTGGTAAACTTTAAACTCAATTTTAAGGCACTTAGAAGCATTTTAGAGCGATTTTACATTTAATGTAGCATTTATAATTTTTGTCATGGAATTCTTTAAACTCAATTTTAAGGCACTTAGAACCGCCTTAGAGCGATTCTAGTTTTAATTCGGGATAACTACTTAAATTTCCATGTAATCCAAATTTTTTCTTTTTAATTATGGTATTGGTAAACTTTAAACTCAATTTTAAGGCACTTAGAAGCATTTTAGAGCGATTTTACATTTAATGTAGCATTTATAATTTTTGTCATGGAATTCTTTAAACTCAATTTTAAGGCACTTAGAACCGCCTTAGAGCGATTCTAGCTTTAATTCGTGATCACTACTTAAATTTCCATGTAATCCAAATTTTTTCTTTTTAATTATGGCCTTGGTAAACTTTAAACTCAATTTTAAGGCACTTAGAAGCATTTTAGAGCGATTTTACATTTAATGTAGCATTTATAATTTTTGTCATGAAATTCTTTAAACTCAATTTTAAGGCACTTAGAACCGTCTTAGAGCGATTCTAGCTTTAATTCGTGATCACTACTTAAATTTCCATGTAATCCAAATTTTTTCTTTTTAATTATGGCCTTGGTAAACTTTAAACTCAATTTTAAGGCACTTAGAAGTATTTTAGAGCGATTTTACATTTAATGTAGCATTTATAATTTTTGTCATGAAATTCTTTAAACTCAATTTTAAGGCATTTAGAACCGTCTTAGAGCGATTCTAGCTTTAATTCGTGATCACTACTTAAATTTCCATGTAATCCAAATTTTTTCTTTTTAATTATGGCCTTGGTAAACTTTAAACTCAATTTTAAGGCACTTAGAAGCATTTTAGAGCGATTTTACATTTAATGTAGCATTTATAATTTTTGTCATGAAATTCTTTAAACTCAATTTTAAGGCACTTAGAACCGTCTTAGAGCGATTCTAGCTTTAATTCGTGATCACTACTTAAATTTCCATGTAATCCAAATTTTTTCTTTTTAATTAAGGTCTTGGTAAACTTTAAACTCAATTTTAAGGCACTTAGAAGCATTTTAGAGCGATTTTACATTTAATGTAGCATTTATAATTTTTGTCATGGAATTCTTTAAACTCAATTTTAAGGCACTTAGAATCGTCTTAGAGCGATTCTAGCTTTAATTCGTGATCACTACTTAAATTTCCATGTAATCCAAATTTTTTCTTTTTAATTAAGGTCTTGGTAAACTTTAAACTCAATTTTAAGGCACTTAGAAGCATTTTAGAGCGATTTTACATTTAATGTAGCATTTATAATTTTTGTCATGGAATTCTTTAAACTCAATTTTAAGGCACTTAGAATCGTCTTAGAGCGATTCTAGCTTTAATTCGTGATCACTACTTAAATTTCCATGTAATCCAAATTTTTTCTTTTTAATTATGGCCTTGGTAAACTTTAAACTCAATTTTAAGGCACTTAGAAGCATTTTAGAGCGATTTTACATTTAATGTAGCATTTATAATTTTTGTCATGGAATTCTTTAAACTCAATTTTAAGGCACTTAGAATCGTCTTAGAGCGATTCTAGCTTTAATTCGTGATCACTACTTAAATTTCCATGTAATCCAAATTTTTTCTTTTTAATTAAGGTCTTGGTAAACTTTAAACTCAATTTTAAGGCACTTAGAAGCATTTTAGAGCGATTTTACATTTAATGTAGCATTTATAATTTTTGTCATGGAATTCTTTAAACTCAATTTTAAGGCACTTAGAACCGTCTTAGAGCGATTCTAGCTTTAATTCGTGATCACTACTTAAATTTCCATGTAATCCAAATTTTTTCTTTTTAATTATGGCCTTGGTAAACTTTAAACTCAATTTTAAGGCACTTAGAAGCATTTTAGAGCGATTTTACATTTAATGTAGCATTTATAATTTTTGTCATGGAATTCTTTAAACTCAATTTTAAGGCACTTAGAACCGTCTTAGAGCGATTCTAGCTTTAATTCGTGATCACTACTTAAATTTCCATGTAATCCAAATTTTTTCTTTTTAATTATGGCCTTGGTAAACTTTAAACTCAATTTTAAGGCACTTAGAAGCATTTTAGAGCGATTTTACATTTAATGTAGCATTTATAATTTTTGTCATGGAATTCTTTAAACTCAATTTTAAGGCATTTAGAACCGTCTTAGAGCGATTCTAGCTTTAATTCGTGATCACTACTTAAATTTCCATGTAATCCAAATTTTTTCTTTTTAATTATGGCCTTGGTAAACTTTAAACTCAATTTTAAGGCACTTAGAAGCATTTTAGAGCGATTTTACATTTAATGTAGCATTTATAATTTTTGTCATGGAATTCTTTAAACTCAATTTTAAGGCACTTAGAACCGCCTTAGAGCGATTCTAGCTTTAATTCGGGATCACTACTTAAATTTCCATGTAATCCAAATTTTTTCTTTTTAATTATGGTATTGGTAAACTTTAACTCAATTTTAAGGCACTTAGAAGCATTTTAGAGCGATTTTACATTTAATGTAGCATTTATAATTTTTGTCATGGAATTCTTTAAACTCAATTTTAAGGCACTTAGAACCGCCTTAGAGCGATTCTAGCTTTAATTCGTGATCACTACTTAAATTTCCATGTAATCCAAATTTTTTCTTTTTAATTATGGCCTTGGTAAACTTTAAACTCAATTTTAAGGCACTTAGAAGCATTTTAGAGCGATTTTACATTTAATGTAGCATTTATAATTTTTGTCATGAAATTCTTTAAACTCAATTTTAAGGCACTTAGAACCGTCTTAGAGCGATTCTAGCTTTAATTCGTGATCACTACTTAAATTTCCATGTAATCCAAATTTTTTCTTTTTAATTATGGCCTTGGTAAACTTTAAACTCAATTTTAAGGCACTTAGAAGTATTTTAGAGCGATTTTACATTTAATGTAGCATTTATAATTTTTGTCATGAAATTCTTTAAACTCAATTTTAAGGCATTTAAAACCGTCTTAGAGCGATTCTAGCTTTAATTCGTGATCACTACTTAAATTTCCATGTAATCCAAATTTTTTCTTTTAATTATGGCCTTGGTAAACTTTAAACTCAATTTTAAGGCACTTAGAAGCATTTTAGAGCGATTTTACATTTAATGTAGCATTTATAATTTTTGTCATGGAATTCTTTAAACTCAATTTTAAGGCACTTAGAATCGTCTTAGAGCGATTCTAGCTTTAATTCGTGATCACTACTTAAATTTCCATGTAATCCAAATTTTTTCTTTTTAATTAAGGTCTTGGTAAACTTTAAACTCAATTTTAAGGCACTTAGAAGCATTTTAGAGCGATTTTACATTTAATGTAGCATTTATAATTTTTGTCATGGAATTCTTTAAACTCAATTTTAAGGCACTTAGAATCGTCTTAGAGCGATTCTAGCTTTAATTAGTGATCACTACTTAAATTTCCATGTAATCCAAATTTTTTCTTTTTAATTAAGGTCTTGGTAAACTTTAAACTCAATTTTAAGGCACTTAGAAGCATTTTAGAGCGATTTTACATTTAATGTAGCATTTATAATTTTTGTCATGGAATTCTTTAAACTCAATTTTAAGGCACTTAGAACCGTCTTAGAGCGATTCTAGCTTTAATTCGTGATCACTACTTAAATTTCCATGTAATCCAAATTTTTTCTTTTTAATTAAGGTCTTGTAAACTTTAAACTCAATTTTAAGGCACTTAGAAGCATTTTAGAGCGATTTCACATTTAATGTAGCATTTATAATTTTTGTCATGGAAATCTTTAAACTCAATTTTAAGGCACTTAGAATCGTCTTAGAGCGATTCTAGCTTTAATTCGTGATCACTACTTAAATTTCCATGTAATCCAAATTTTTTCTTTTTAATTAAGGTCTTGGTAAACTTTAAACTCAATTTTAAGGCACTTAGAAGCATTTTAGAGCGATTTTACATTTAATGTAGCATTTATAATTTTTGTCATGGAATTCTTTAAACTCAATTTTAAGGCATTTAGAACCGTCTTAGAGCGATTCTAGCTTTAATTCGTGATCACTACTTAAATTTCCATGTAATCCAAATTTTTTCTTTTTAATTAAGGTCTTGGTAAACTTTAAACTCAATTTTAAGGCACTTAGAAGCATTTTAGAGCGATTTTACATTTAATGTAGCATTTATAATTTTTGTCATGGAATTCTTTAAACTCAATTTTAAGGCACTTAGAATCGTCTTAGAGCGATTCTAGCTTTAATTCGTGATCACTACTTAAATTTCCATGTAATCCAAATTTTTTCTTTTTAATTAAGGTCTTGGTAAACTTTAAACTCAATTTTAAGGCACTTAGAAGCATTTTAGAGCGATTTTACATTTAATGTAGCATTTATAATTTTTGTCATGGAATTCTTTAAACTCAATTTTAAGGCACTTAGAATCGTCTTAGAGCGATTCTAGCTTTAATTCGTGATCACTACTTAAATTTCCATGTAATCCAAATTTTTTCTTTTTAATTAAGGTCTTGGTAAACTTTAAACTCAATTTTAAGGCACTTAGAAGCATTTTAGAGCGATTTTACATTTAATGTAGCATTTATAATTTTTGTCATGGAATTCTTTAAACTCAATTTTAAGGCACTTAGAATCGTCTTAGAGCGATTCTAGCTTTAATTCGTGATCACTACTTAAATTTCCATGTAATCCAAATTTTTTCTTTTTAATTAAGGTCTTGGTAAACTTTAAACTCAATTTTAAGGCACTTAGAAGCATTTTAGAGCGATTTTACATTTAATGTAGCATTTATAATTTTTGTCATGGAATTCTTTAAACTCAATTTTAAGGCATTTAGAACCGTCTTAGAGCGATTCTAGCTTTAATTCGTGATCACTACTTAAATTTCCATGTAATCCAAATTTTTTCTTTTTAATTAAGGTCTTGGTAAACTTTAAACTCAATTTTAAGGCACTTAGAAGCATTTTAGAGCGATTTTACTTTTAATGTAGCATTTATAATTTTTGTCATGGAATTCTTTAAACTCAATTTTAAGGCATTTAGAACCGTCTTAGAGCGATTCTAGCTTTAATTCGTGATCACTACTTAAATTTCCATGTAATCCAAATTTTTTCTTTTTAATTAAGGTCTTGGTAAACTTTAAACTCAATTTTAAGGCACTTAGAAGCATTTTAGAGCGATTTTACATTTAATATTGTAGCATTTATAATTTTTGTCATGGAATTCTTTAAACTCAATTTTAAGGCACTTAGAATCGTCTTAGAGCGATTCTAGCTTTAATTCGTGATCACTACTTAAATTTCCATGTAATCCAAATTTTTTCGTTTTAATTAAGGTCTTGGTAAACTTTAAACTCAATTTTAAGGCACTTAGAAGCATTTTAGAGCGATTTTACATTTAATGTAGCATTTATAATTTTTGTCATGGAATTCTTTAAACTCAATTTTAAGGCACTTAGAATCGTCTTAGAGCGATTCTAGCTTTAATTCGTGATCACTACTTAAATTTCCATGTAATCCAAATTTTTTCTTTTTAATTAAGGTCTTGGTAAACTTTAAACTCAATTTTAAGGCACTTAGAAGCATTTTAGAGCGATTTTACATTTAATGTAGCATTTATAATTTTTGTCATGGAATTCTTTAAACTCAATTTTAAGGCACTTAGAATCGTCTTAGAGCCATTCTAGCTTTAATTCGTGATCACTACTTAAATTTCCATGTAATCCAAATTTTTTCTTTTTAATTAAGGTCTTGGTAAACTTTAAACTCAATTTTAAGGCACTTAGAAGCATTTTAGAGCGATTTTACATTTAATGTAGCATTTATAATTTTTGTCATGGAAATCTTTAAACTCAATTTTAAGGCACTTAGAATCGTCTTAGAGCGATTCTAGCTTTAATTCGTGATCACTACTTAAATTTCCATGTAATCCAAATTTTTTCTTTTTAATTAAGGTCTTGGTAAACTTTAAACTCAATTTTAAGGCACTTAGAAGCATTTTAGAGCGATTTTACATTTAATGTAGCATTTATAATTTTTGTCATGGAATTCTTTAAACTCAATTTTAAGGCATTTAGAACCGTCTTAGAGCGATTCTAGCTTTAATTCGTGATCACTACTTAAATTTCCATGTAATCCAAATTTTTTCTTTTTAATTAAGGTCTTGGTAAACTTTAAACTCAATTTTAAGGCACTTAGAAGCATTTTAGAGCGATTTTACATTTAATGTAGCATTTATAATTTTTGTCATGGAATTCTTTAAACTCAATTTTAAGGCACTTAGAATCGTCTTAGAGCGATTCTAGCTTTAATTCGTGATCACTACTTAAATTTCCATGTAATCCAAATTTTTTCTTTTTAATTAAGGTCTTGGTAAACTTTAAACTCAATTTTAAGGCACTTAGAAGCATTTTAGAGCGATTTTACATTTAATGTAGCATTTATAATTTTTGTCATGGAATTCTTTAAACTCAATTTTAAGGCACTTAGAATCGTCTTAGAGCGATTCTAGCTTTAATTCGTGATCACTACTTAAATTTCCATGTAATCCAAATTTTTTCTTTTTAATTAAGGTCTTGGTAAACTTTAAACTCAATTTTAAGGCACTTAGAAGCATTTTAGAGCGATTTTACATTTAATGTAGCATTTATAATTTTTGTCATGGAATTCTTTAAACTCAATTTTAAGGCATTTAGAACCGTCTTAGAGCGATTCTAGCTTTAATTCGTGATCACTACTTAAATTTCCATGTAATCCAAATTTTTTCTTTTTAATTAAGGTCTTGGTAAACTTTAAACTCAATTTTAAGGCACTTAGAAGCATTTTAGAGCGATTTTACATTTAATGTAGCATTTATAATTTTTGTCATGGAATTCTTTAAACTCAATTTTAAGGCACTTAGAATCGTCTTAGAGCGATTCTAGCTTTAATTCGTGATCACTACTTAAATTTCCATGTAATCCAAATTTTTTCTTTTTAATTAAGGTCTTGGTAAACTTTAAACTCAATTTTAAGGCACTTAGAAGCATTTTAGAGCGATTTTACATTTAATGTAGCATTTATAATTTTTGTCATGGAGTTCTTTAAACTCAATTTTAAGGCACTTAGAATCGTCTTAGAGCGATTCTAGCTTTAATTCGTGATCACTACTTAAATTTCCATGTAATCCAAATTTTTTCTTTTTAATTAAGGTCTTGGTAAACTTTAAACTCAATTTTAAGGCACTTAGAAGCATTTTAGAGCGATTTTACATTTAATGTAGCATTTATAATTTTTGTCATGGAATTCTTTAAACTCAATTTTAAGGCACTTAGAACCGTCTTAGAGCGATTCTAGCTTTAATTCGTGATCACTACTTAAATTTCCATGTAATCCAAATTTTTTCTTTTTAATTATGGTCTTGGTAAACTTTAAATTCAATTTTAAGGCACTTAGAAGCATTTTAGAGCGATTTTACATTAAATGTAGCATTTATATCATATAATTTTTGTCATGGAATTCTTTAAACTCAATTTTAAGGCACTTAGAACCGCCTTAGAGCGATTCTAGCTTTAATTCGTGATCACTACTTAAATTTCCATGTAATCCAAATTTTTTCTTTTTAATTATGGCCTTGGTAAACTTTAAACTCAATTTTAAGGCACTTAGAAGCATTTTAGAGCGATTTTACATTTAATGTAGCATTTATAATTTTTGTCATGGAATTCTTTAAACTCAATTTTAAGGCACTTAGAATCGTCTTAGAGCGATTCTAGCTTTAATTCGTGATCACTACTTAAATTTCCATGTAATCCAAATTTTTTCTTTTTAATTATGGCCTTGGTAAACTTTAAACTCAATTTTAAGGCACTTAGAAGCATTTTAGAGCGATTTTACATTTAATGTAGCATTTATAATTTTTGTCATGGAATTCTTTAAACTCAATTTTAAGGCATTTAGAACCGTCTTAGAGCGATTCTAGCTTTAATTCGTGATCACTACTTAAATTTCCATGTAATCCAAATTTTTTCTTTTTAATTATGGTCTTGGTAAACTTTAAACTCAATTTTAAGGCACTTAGAAGCATTTTAGAGCGATTTTACATTTAATGTAGCATTTATAATTTTTGTCATGGAATTCTTTAAACTCAATTTTAAGGCACTTAGAACCGTCTTAGAGCGATTCTAGCTTTAATTCGTGATCACTACTTAAATTTCCATGTAATCCAAATTTTTTCTTTTTAATTATGGCCTTGGTAAACTTTAAACTCAATTTTAAGGCACTTAGAACCGTCTTAGAGCGATTTTACATTTAATGTAGCATTTATAATTTTTGTCATGGAATTCTTTAAACTCAATTTTAAGGCATTTAGAACCGTCTTAGAGCGATTCTAGCTTTAATTCGTGATCACTACTTAAATTTCCATGTAATCCAAATTTTTTCTTTATAATTATGGTCTTGGTAAACTTTAAACTCAATTTTAAGGCACTTAGAAGCATTTTAGAGCGATTTTACATTTAATGTAGCATTTATAATTTTTGTCATGGAATTCTTTAAACTCAATTTTAAGGCACTTAGAATCGTCTTAGAGCGATTCTAGCTTTAATTCGTGATCACTACTTAAATTTCCATGTAATCCAAATTTTTTCTTTTTAATTATGGCCTTGGTAAACTTTAAACTCAATTTTAAGGCACTTAGAAGCATTTTAGAGCGATTTTACATTTAATGTAGCATTTATAATTTTTGTCATGGAATTCTTTAAACTCAATTTTAAGGCATTTAGAACCGTCTTAGAGCGATTCTAGCTTTAATTCGTGATCACTACTTAAATTTCCATGTAATCCAAATTTTTTCTTTTTAATTATGGCCTTGGTAAACTTTAAACTCAATTTTAAGGCACTTAGAAGCATTTTAGAGCGATTTTACATTTAATGTAGCATTTATAATTTTTGTCATGGAATTCTTTAAACTCAATTTTAAGGCACTTAGAATCGTCTTAGAGCGATTCTAGCTTTAATTCGTGATCACTACTTAAATTTCCATGTAATCCAAATTTTTTCTTTTTAATTATGGCCTTGGTAAACTTTAAACTCAATTTTAAGGCACTTAGAAGCATTTTAGAGCGATTTTACATTTAATGTAGCATTTATAATTTTTGTCATGGAATTCTTTAAACTCAATTTTAAGGCACTTAGAACCGTCTTAGAGCGATTCTAGCTTTAATTCGTGATCACTACTTAAATTTCCATGTAATCCAAATTTTTTCTTTATAATTATGGTCTTGGTAAACTTTAAACTCAATTTTAAGGCACTTAGAAGCATTTTAGAGCGATTTTACATTTAATGTAGCATTTATAATTTTTGTCATGGAATTCTTTAAACTCAATTTTAAGGCACTTAGAACCGCCTTAGAGCGATTCTAGCTTTAATTCGTGATCACTACTTAAATTTCCATGTAATCCAAAATTTTTTCTTTTTAATTATGGCCTTGGTAAACTTTAAACTCAATTTTAAGGCACTTAGAAGCATTTTAGAGCTATTTTACATTTAGTGTAGCATTTATAATTTTTGCCATGGAATTCTTTAAACTCAATTTTAAGGCACTTAGAACCGTCTTAGAGCGATTCTAGCTTTAATTCGTGATCACTACTTAAATTTCCATGTAATCCAAATTTTTTCTTTTTAATTATGGTCTTTGTAAACTTTAAACTCAATTTTAAGGCACTTAGAAGCATTTTAGAGCGATTTTACATTTAATGTAGCATTTATAATTTTTGTCATGGAATTCTTTAAACTCAATTTTAAGGCACTTAGAACCGTCTTAGAGCGATTCTAGCTTTAATTCGTGATCACTACTTAAATTTCCATGTAATCCAAATTTTTTCTTTTTAATTATGGCCTTGGTAAACTTTAAACTCAATTTTAAGGCACTTAGAAGCATTTTAGAGCGATTTTACATTTAATGTAGCATTTATAATTTTTGTCATGGAATTCTTTAAACTCAATTTTAAGGCATTTAGAACCGTCTTAGAGCGATTCTAGCTTTAATTCGTGATCACTACTTAAATTTCCATGTAATCCAAATTTTTTCTTTTTAATTATGGCCTTGGTAAACTTTAAACTCAATTTTAAGGCACTTAGAAGCATTTTAGAGCGATTTTACATTTAATGTAGCATTTATAATTTTTGTCATGGAATTCTTTAAACTCAATTTTAAGGCACTTAGAACCGCCTTAGAGCGATTCTAGCTTTAATTCGGGATCACTACTTAAATTTCCATGTAATCCAAATTTTTTCTTTTTAATTATGGCCTTGGTAAACTTTAAACTCAATTTTAAGGCACTTAGAAGCATTTTAGAGCGATTTTACATTTAATGTAGCATTTATAATTTTTGTCATGGAATTCTTTAAACTCAATTTTAAGGCACTTAGAATCGTCTTAGAGCGATTCTAGCTTTAATTCGTGATCACTACTTAAATTTCCATGTAATCCAAATTTTTTCTTTTTAATTAAGGTCTTGGTAAACTTTAAACTCAATTTTAAGGCACTTAGAAGCATTTTAGAGCGATTTTACATTTAATGTAGCATTTATAATTTTTGTCATGGAATTCTTTAAACTCAATTTTAAGGCACTTAGAACCGTCTTAGAGCGATTCTAGCTTTAATTCGTGATCACTACTTAAATTTCCATGTAATCCAAATTTTTTCTTTTTAAATATGGCCTTGGTAAACTTTAAACTCAATTTTAAGGCACTTAGAAGCATTTTAGAGCGATTTTACATTTAATGTAGCATTTATAATTTTTGTCATGGAATTCTTTAAACTCAATTTTAAGGCATTTAGAACCGTCTTAGAGCGATTCTAGCTTTAATTCGTGATCACTACTTAAATTTCCATGTAATCCAAATTTTTTCTTTTTAATTATGGCCTTGGTAAACTTTAAACTCAATTTTAAGGCACTTAGAAGCATTTTAGAGCGATTTTACATTTAATGTAGCATTTATAATTTTTGTCATGGAATTCTTTAAACTCAATTTTAAGGCACTTAGAACCGTCTTAGAACGATTCTAGCTTTAATTCGTGATCACTACTTAAATTTCCATGTAATCCAAATTTTTTCTTTTTAATTATTGCCTTGGTAAACTTTAAACTCAATTTTAAGGCACTTAGAAGCATTTTAGAGCGATTTTACATTTAATGTAGCATTTATAATTTTTGTCATGGAATTCTTTAAACTCAATTTTAAGGCATTTAGAACCGTCTTAGAGCGATTCTAGCTTTAATTCGTGATCACTACTTAAATTTCCATGTAATCCAAATTTTTTCTTTTTAATTATGGCCTTGGTAAACTTTAAACTCAATTTTAAGGCACTTAGAAGCATTTTAGAGCGATTTTACATTTAATGTATAGCATTTATAATTTTTGTCATGGAATTCTTTAAACTCAATTTTAAGGCACTTAGAATCGTCTTAGAGCGATTCTAGCTTTAATTCGTGATCACTACTTAAATTTCCATGTAATCCAAATTTTTTCTTTTTAATTAAGGTCTTGGTAAACTTTAAACTCAATTTTAAGGCACTTAGAAGCATTTTAGAGCGATTTTACATTTAATGTAGCATTTATAATTTTTGTCATGGAATTCTTTAAACTCAATTTTAAGGCACTTAGAACCGTCTTTGAGCGATTCTAGCTTTAATTCGGGATCACTACTTAAATTTCCATGTAATCCAAATTTTTTCTTTTTAATTATGGCCTTGGTAAACTTTAAACTCAATTTTAAGGCACTTAGAAGTATTTTAGAGCGATTTTACATTTAATGTAGCATTTATAATTTTTGTCATGGAATTCTTTAAACTCAATTTTAAGGCACTTAGAACCGCCTTAGAGCGATTCTAGCTTTAATTCGTGATCACTACTTAAATTTCCATGTAATCCAAATTTTTTCTTTATAATTATGGTCTTGGTAAACTTTAAACTCAAATTTAAGGCACTTAGAAGCATTTTAGAGCGATTTTACATTTAATGTAGCATTTATAATTTTTGTCATGAAATTCTTTAAACTCAATTTTAAGGCACTTAGAACCGTCTTAGAGCGATTCTAGCTTTAATTCGTGATCACTACTTAAATTTCCATGTAATCCAAATTTTTTCTTTTTAATTATGGCCTTGGTAAACTTTAAACTCAATTTTAAGGCACTTAGAAGCATTTTAGAGCGATTTTACATTTAATGTAGCATTTATAATTTTTGTCATGGAATTCTTTAAACTCAATTTTAAGGCATTTAGAACCGTCTTAGAGCGATTCTAGGTTTAATTCGTGATCACTACTTAAATTTCCATGTAATCCAAATTTTTTCTTTTTAATTATGGCCTTGGTAAACTTTAAACTCAATTTTAAGGCACTTAGAAGTATTTTAGAGCGATTTTACATTTAATGTAGCATTTATAATTTTTGTCATGGAATTCTTTAAACTCAATTTTAAGGCACTTAGAATCGTCTTAGAGCGATTCTAGCTTTAATTCGTGATCACCTCTTAAATTTCCATGTAATCCAAATTTTTTCTTTTTAATTAAGGTCTTGGTAAACTTTAAACTCAATTTTAAGGCACTTAGAACCATTTTAGAGCGATTTTACATTTAATGTAGCATTTATAATTTTTGTCATGGAATTCTTTAAACTCAATTTTAAGGCACTTAGAACCGTCTTAGAGCGATTCTAGCTTTAATTCGTGATCACTACTTAAATTTCCATGTAATCCAAATTTTTTCTTTTTAATTATGGCCTTGGTAAACTTTAAACTCAATTTTAAGGCACTTAGAAGCATTTTAGAGCGATTTTACATTTAATGTAGCATTTATAATTTTTGTCATGGAATTCTTTAAACTCAATTTTAAGGCATTTAGAACCGTCTTAGAGCGATTCTAGCTTTAATTCGTGATCACTACTTAAATTTCCATGTAATCCAAATTTTTTCTTTTTAATTATGGCCTTGGTAAACTTTAAACTCAATTTTAAGGCACTTAGAAGCATTTTAGAGCGATTTTACATTTAATGTAGCATTTATAATTTTTGTCATGGAATTCTTTAAACTCAATTTTAAGGCACTTAGAACCGCCTTAGAGCGATTCTAGCTTTAATTCGTGATCACTACTTAAATTTCCATGTAATCCAAATTTTTTCTTTTTAATTATGGCCTTGGTAAACTTTAAACTCAATTTTAAGGCACTTAGAAGCATTTTAGAGCGATTTTACATTTAATGTAGCATGTATAATTTTTGTCATGAAATTCTTTAAACTCAATTTTAAGGCACTTAGAACCGTCTTAGAGCGATTCTAGCTTTAATTCGTGATCACTACTTAAATTTCCATGTAATCCAAATTTTTCTTTTTAATTATGGCCTTGGTAAACTTTAAACTCAATTTTAAGGCACTTAGAAGCATTTTAGAGCGATTTTACATTTAATGTAGCAGTTATAATTTTTGTCATGAATTCTTTAAACTCAATTTTAAGGCATTTAGAACCGTCTTAGAGCGATTCTAGCTTTAATTCGTGATCACTACTTAAATTTCCATATAATCCAAATTTTTTCTTTTTAATTATGGCCTTGGTAAACTTTAAACTCAATTTTAAGGCACTTAGAAGCATTTTAGAGCGATTTTACATTTAATGTAGCATTTATAATTTTTGTCATGGAATTCTTTAAACTCAATTTTAAGGCACTTAGAATCGTCTTAGAGCGATTCTAGCTTTAATTCGTGATCACTACTTAAATTTCCATGTAATCCAAATTTTTTCTTTTTAATTAAGGTCTTGGTAAACTTTAAACTCAATTTTAAGGCACTTAGAAGCATTTTAGAGCGATTTTATAATTTATAATTTTTGTCATGGAATTCTTTAAACTCAATTTTAAGGCACTTAGAACCGCCTTAGAGCGGTTCTAGCTTTAATTCGTGATCACTACTTAAATTTCCATGTAATCCAAAATTTTTTCTTTTTAATTATGGCCTTGGTAAACTTTAAACTCAATTTTAAGGCACTTAGAAGCATTTTAGAGCTATTTTACATTTAGTGTAGCATTTATAATTTTTGCCATGGAATTCTTTAAACTCAATTTTAAGGCACTTAGAACCGTCTTAGAGCGATTCTAGCTTTAATTCGTGATCACTACTTAAATTTCCATGTAATCCAAATTTTTTCTTTTTAATTATGGTCTTGGTAAACTTTAAACTCAATTTTAAGGCACTTAGAAGCATTTTAGAGCGATTTTACATTTAATGTAGCATTTATAATTTTTGTCATGGAATTCTTTAAACTCAATTTTAAGGCACTTAGAACCGTCTTAGAGCGATTCTAGCTTTAATTCGTGATCACTACTTAAATTTCCATGTAATCCAAATTTTTTCTTTTTAATTATGGCCTTGGTAAACTTTAAACTCAATTTTAAGGCACTTAGAAGCATTTTAGAGCGATTTTACATTTAATGTAGCATTTATAATTTTTGTCATGGAATTCTTTAAACTCAATTTTTGAGGCATTTAGAACCGTCTTAGAGCGATTCTAGCTTTAATTCGTGATCAGTACTTAAATTTCCATGTAATCCAAATTTTTTCTTTTTAATTATGGCCTTGGTAAACTTTAAACTCAATTTTAAGGCACTTAGAAGCATTTTAGAGCGATTTTACATTTAATGTAGCATTTATAATTTTTGTCATGGAATTCTTTAAACTCAATTTTAAGGCACTTAGAACCGCCTTAGAGCGATTCTAGCTTTAATTCGGGATCACTACTTAAATTTCCATGTAATCCAAATTTTTTCTTTTTAATTATGGCCTTGGTAAACTTTAAACTCAATTTTAAGGCACTTAGAAGCATTTTAGAGCGATTTTACATTTAATGTAGCATTTATAATTTTTGTCATGGAATTCTTTAAACTCAATTTTAAGGCACTTAGAACCGCCTTAGAGCGATTCTAGCTTTAATTCGTGATCACTACTTAAATTTCCATGTAATCCAAATTTTTTCTTTATAATTATGGTCTTGGTAAACTTTAAACTCAATTTTAAGGCACTTAGAAGCATTTTAGAGCGATTTTACATTTAATGCAGCATTTATAATTTTTGTCATGAAATTCTTTAAACTCAATTTTAAGGCACTTAGAACCGTCTTAGAGCGATTCTAGCTTTAATTCGTGATCACTACTTAAATTTCCATGTAATCCAAATTTTTTCTTTTTAATTATGGCCTTGGTAAACTTTAAACTCAATTTTAAGGCACTTAGAAGCATTTTAGAGCGATTTTACAT
Organism: Dolichopus griseipennis; assembly: GCA_963082915.1. Classification (NCBI taxonomy): domain Eukaryota; kingdom Metazoa; phylum Arthropoda; class Insecta; order Diptera; family Dolichopodidae; genus Dolichopus; species Dolichopus griseipennis. Next base: position 4,104,741 of record OY720446.1, on the reverse strand, counting down.
TTAATGTAGCATTTATAATTTTTGTCATGGAATTCTTTAAACTCAATTTTAAGGCATTTAGAACCGTCTTAGAGCGATTTTAGCTTTAATTCGTGATCACTACTTAAATTTCCATGTAATCCAAATTTTTTCTTTTTAATTATGGCCTTGGTAAACTTTAAACTCAATTTTAAGGCACTTAGAAGCATTTTAGAGCGATTTTACATTTAATGCAGCATTTATAATTTTTGTCATGGAATTCTTTGAACTCAATTTTAAGGCACTTAGAACCGTCTTAGAGCGATTCTAGCTTTAATTCGTGATCACTACTTAAATTTCCATGTAATCCAAATTTTTTCTTTTTAATTAAGGTCTTGGTAAACTTTAAACTCAATTTTAAGGCACTTAGAAGCATTTTAGAGCGATTTTACATTTAATGTAGCATTTATAATTTTTGTCATGGAATTCTTTAAACTCAATTTTAAGGCATTTAGAACCGTCTTAGAGCGATTTTAGCTTTAATTCGTGATCACTACTTAAATTTCCATGTAATCCAAATTTTTTCTTTTTAATTATGGCCTTGGTAAACTTTAAACTCAATTTTAAGGCACTTAGAAGCATTTTAGAGCGATTTTACATTTAATGCAGCATTTATAATTTTTGTCATGGAATTCTTTGAACTCAATTTTAAGGCACTTAGAACCGTCTTAGAGCGATTCTAGCTTTAATTCGTGATCACTACTTAAATTTCCATGTAATCCAAATTTTTTCTTTTTAATTATGGTCTTGGTAAACTTTAAATTCAATTTTAAGGCACTTAGAAGCATTTTAGAGCGATTTTACATTAAATGTAGCATTTATATCACAAATTTTTGTCATGGAATTCTTTAAACTCAATTTTAAGGCACTTAGAACCGCCTTAGAGCGATTCTAGCTTTAATTCGTGATCACTACTTAAATTTCCATGTAATCCAAATTTTTTCTTTTTAATTATGGCCTTGGTAAACTTTAAACTCAATTTTAAGGCACTTAGAAGCATTTTAGAGCGATTTTACATTTAATGTAGCATTTATAATTTTTGTCATGGAATTCTTTAAACTCAATTTTAAGGCACTTAGAACCGCCTTAGAGCGATTCTAGCTTTAATTCGTGATCACTACTTAAATTTCCATGTAATCCAAATTTTTTCTTTTTAATTATGGCCTTGGTAAACTTTAAACTCAATTTTAAGGCACTTAGAAGCATTTTAGAGCGATTTTACATTTAATGCAGCATTTATAATTTTTGTCATGGAATTCTTTGAACTCAATTTTAAGGCATTTAGAACCGTCTTAGAGCGATTTTAGCTTTAATTCGTGATCACTACTTAAATTTCCATGTAATCCAAATTTTTTCTTTTTAATTATGGCCTTGGTAAACTTTAAACTCAATTTTAAGGCACTTAGAAGCATTTTAGAGCGATTTTACATTTAATGCAGCATTTATAATTTTTGTCATGGAATTCTTTGAACTCAATTTTAAGGCACTTAGAACCGTCTTAGAGCGATTCTAGCTTTAATTCGTGATCACTACTTAAATTTCCATGTGATCCAAATTTTTTCTTTTTAATTATGGCCTTGGTAAACTTTAAACTCAATTTTAAGGCACTTAGAAGCATTTTAGAGCGATTTTACATTTAATGTAGCATTTATAATTTTTGTCATGGAATTCTTTAAACTCAATTTTAAGGCACTTAGAACCGCCTTAGAGCGATTCTAGCTTTAATTCGTGATCACTACTTAAATTTCCATGTAATCCAAATTTTTTCTTTTTAATTATGGCCTTGGTAAACTTTAAACTCAATTTTAAGGCACTTAGAAGCATTTTAGAGCGATTTTACATTTAATGTAGCATTTATAATTTTTGTCATGGAATTCTTTAAACTCAATTTTAAGGCACTTAGAACCGCCTTAGAGCGATTCTAGCTTTAATTCGTGATCACTACTTAAATTTCCATGTAATCCAAATTTTTTCTTTATAATTATGGTCTTGGTAAACTTTAAACTCAATTTTAAGGCACTTAGAAGCATTTTAGAGCGATTTTACATTTAATGTAGCATTTATAATTTTTGTCATGGAATTCTTTAAACTCAATTTTAAGGCACTTAGAACCGCCTTAGAGCGATTCTAGCTTTAATTCGTGATCACTACTTAAATTTCCATGTAATCCAAATTTTTTCTTTTTAATTATGGCCTTGGTAAACTTTAAACTCAATTTTAAGGCACTTAGAAGCATTTTAGAGCGATTTTACATTTAATGTAGCATTTATAATTTTTGTCATGGAATTCTTTAAACTCAATTTTAAGGCATTTAGAACCGTCTTAGAGCGATTCTAGCTTTAATTCGTGATCACTACTTAAATTTCCATGTAATCCAAATTTTTTCTTTTTAATTATGGTCTTGGTAAACTTTAAACTCAATTTTAAGGCACTTAGAAGCATTTTAGAGCGATTTTACATTTAATGTAGCATTTATAATTTTTGTCATGGAATTCTTTAAACTCAATTTTAAGGCACTTAGAACCGTCTTAGAGCGATTCTAGCTTTAATTCGTGATCACTACTTAAATTTCCATGTAATCCAAATTTTTTCTTTTTAATTATGGTCTTGGTAAACTTTAAACTCAATTTTGAGGCACTTAGAAGCATTTTAGAGCGATTTTACATTTAATGTAGCATTTATAATTTTTGTCATGGAATTCTTTAAACTCAATTTTAAGGCATTTAGAACCGTCTTAGAGCTATTCTAGCTTTAATTCGTGATCACTACTTAAATTTCCATGTAATCCAAATTTTTTCTTTTTAATTATGGCCTTGGTAAACTTTAAACTCAATTTTAAGGCACTTAGAAGCATTTTAGAGCGATTTTACATTTAATGTAGCATTTATAATTTTTGTCATGGAATTCTTTAAACTCAATTTTAAGGCACTTAGAATCGTCTTAGAGCGATTCTAGCTTTAATTCGTGATCACTACTTAAATTTCCATGTAATCCAAATTTTTTCTTTTTAATTAAGGTCTTGGTAAACTTTAAACTCAATTTTAAAGCACTTAGAAGCATTTTAGAGCGATTTTACATTTAATGTAGCATTTATAATTTTTGTCATGGAATTCTTTAAACTCAATTTTAAGGCACTTAGAAGCATTTTAGAGCGATTCTAGCTTTAATTCGTGATCACTACTTAAATTTCCATGTAATCCAAATTTTTTCTTTTTAATTATGGCCTTGGTAAACTTTAAACTCAATTTTAAGGCACTTAGAAGCATTTTAGAGCGATTTTACATTTAATGTAGCATTTATAATTTTTGTCATGGAATTCTTTAAACTCAATTTTAAGGCACTTAGAACCGTCTTAGAGCGATTCTAGCTTTAATTCGTGATCACTACTTAAATTTCCATGTAATCCAAATTTTTTCTTTTTAATTATGGCCTTGGTAAACTTTAAACTCAATTTTAAGGCACTTAGAAGCATTTTAGAGCGATTTTACATTTAATGTAGCATTTATAATTTTTGCCATGGAATTCTTTAAACTCAATTTTAAGGCATTTAGAACCGTCTTAGAGCGATTCTAGCTTTAATTCGTGATCACTACTTAAATTTCCATGTAATCCAAATTTTTTCTTTTTAATTATGGCCTTGGTAAACTTTAAACTCAATTTTAAGGCACTTAGAAGCATTTTAGAGCGATTCTAGCTTTAATTCGTGATCACTACTTAAATTTCCATGTAATCCAAATTTTTTCTTTTTAATTATGGCCTTGGTAAACTTTAAACTCAATTTTAAGGCACTTAGAAGCATTTTAGAGCGATTTTACATTTAATGTAGCATTTATAATTTTTGTCATGGAATTCTTTAAACTCAATTTTAAGGCATTTAGAACCGTCTTAGAGCGATTCTAGCTTTAATTCGTGATCACTACTTAAATTTCCATGTAATCCAAATTTTTTCTTTTTAATTATGGTCTTGGTAAACTTTAAACTCAATTTTAAGGCACTTAGAAGCATTTTAGAGCGATTTTACATTTAATGTAGCATTTATAATTTTTGTCATGGAATTCTTTAAACTCAATTTTAAGGCACTTAGAACCGTCTTAGAGCGATTCTAGCTTTAATTCGTGATCACTACTTAAATTTCCATGTAATCCAAATTTTTTCTTTTTAATTATGGTCTTGGTAAACTTTAAACTCAATTTTGAGGCACTTAGAAGCATTTTAGAGCGATTTTACATTTAATGTAGCATTTATAATTTTTGTCATGGAATTCTTTAAACTCAATTTTAAGGCATTTAGAACCGTCTTAGAGCTATTCTAGCTTTAATTCGTGATCACTACTTAAATTTCCATGTAATCCAAATTTTTTCTTTTTAATTATGGCCTTGGTAAACTTTAAACTCAATTTTAAGGCACTTAGAAGCATTTTAGAGCGATTTTACATTTAATGTAGCATTTATAATTTTTGTCATGGAATTCTTTAAACTCAATTTTAAGGCACTTAGAATCGTCTTAGAGCGATTCTAGCTTTAATTCGTGATCACTACTTAAATTTCCATGTAATCCAAATTTTTTCTTTTTAATTAAGGTCTTGGTAAACTTTAAACTCAATTTTAAGGCACTTAGAAGCATTTTAGAGCGATTTTACATTTAATGTAGCATTTATAATTTTTGTCATGGAATTCTTTAAACTCAATTTTAAGGCACTTAGAAGCATTTTAGAGCGATTCTAGCTTTAATTCGTGATCACTACTTAAATTTCCATGTAATCCAAATTTTTTCTTTTTAATTATGGCCTTGGTAAACTTTAAACTCAATTTTAAGGCACTTAGAAGCATTTTAGAGCGATTTTACATTTAATGTAGCATTTATAATTTTTGTCATGGAATTCTTTAAACTCAATTTTAAGGCATTTAGAACCGTCTTAGAGCGATTCTAGCTTTAATTCGTGATCACTACTTAAATTTCCATGTAATCCAAATTTTTTCTTTTTAATTATGGTCTTGGTAAACTTTAAACTCAATTTTAAGGCACTTAGAAGCATTTTAGAGCGATTTTACATTTAATGTAGCATTTATAATTTTTGTCATGGAATTCTTTAAACTCAATTTTAAGTCACTTAGAACCGTCTTAGAGCGATTCTAGCTTTAATTCGTGATCACTACTTAAATTTCCATGTAATCCAAATTTTTTCTTTTTAATTATGGTCTTGGTAAACTTTAAACTCAATTTTGAGGCACTTAGAAGCATTTTAGAGCGATTTTACATTTAATGTAGCATTTATAATTTTTGTCATGGAATTCTTTAAACTCAATTTTAAGGCATTTAGAACCGTCTTAGAGCTATTCTAGCTTTAATTCGTGATCACTACTTAAATTTCCATGTAATCCAAATTTTTTCTTTTTAATTATGGCCTTGGTAAACTTTAAACTCAATTTTAAGGCACTTAGAAGCATTTTAGAGCGATTTTACATTTAATGTAGCATTTATAATTTTTGTCATGGAATTCTTTAAACTCAATTTTAAGGCACTTAGAATCGTCTTAGAGCGATTCTAGCTTTAATTCGTGATCACTACTTAAATTTCCATGTAATCCAAATTTTTTCTTTTTAATTAAGGTCTTGGTAAACTTTAAACTCAATTTTAAGGCACTTAGAAGAATTTTAGAGCGATTTTACATTTAATGTAGCATTTATAATTTTTGTCATGGAATTCTTTAAACTCAATTTTAAGGCACTTAGAATCGTCTTAGAGCGATTCTAGCTTTAATTCGTGATCACTACTTAAATTTCCATGTAATCCAAATTTTTTCTTTTTAATTATGGCCTTGGTAAACTTTAAACTCAATTTTAAGGCACTTAGAAGCATTTTAGAGCGATTTTACATTTAATGTAGCATTTATAATTTTTGTCATGGAATTCTTTAAACTCAATTTTAAGGCACTTAGAATCGTCTTGGAGCGATTCTAGCTTTAATTCGTGATCACTACTTAAATTTCCATGTAATCCAAATTTTTTCTTTTTAATTAAGGTCTTGGTAAACTTTAAACTCAATTTTAAGGCACTTAGAAGCATTTTAGAGCGATTTTACATTTAATGTAGCATTTATAATTTTTGTCATGGAATTCTTTAAACTCAATTTTAAGGCACTTACAACCGTCTTAGAGCGATTCTAGCTTTAATTCGTGATCACTACTTAAATTTCCATGTAATCCAAATTTTTTCTTTTTAATTATGGCCTTGGTAAACTTTAAACTCAATTTTAAGGCACTTAGAAGCATTTTAGAGCGATTTTACATTTAATGTAGCATTTATAATTTTTGTCATGGAATTCTTTAAACTCAATTTTAAGGCACTTAGAACCGTCTTAGAGCGATTCTAGCTTTAATTCGTGATCACTACTTAAATTTCCATGTAATCCAAATTTTTTCTTTATAATTATGGTCTTGGTAAACTTTAAACTCAATTTTAAGGCACTTAGAAGCATTTTAGAGCGATTTTACATTTAATGTAGCATTTATAATTTTTGTCATGAAATTCTTTAAACTCAATTTTAAGGCACTTAGAACCGTGTTAGAGCGATTCTAGCTTTAATTCGTGATCACTACTTAAATTTCCATGTAATCCAAATTTTTTCTTTTTAATTATGGCCTTGGTAAACTTTAAACTCAATTTTGAGGCACTTAGAAGCATTTTAGAGCGATTTTACATTTAATGTAGCATTTATAATTTTTGTCATGGAATTCTTTAAACTCAATTTTAAGGCATTTAGAACCGTCTTAGAGCGATTCTAGCTTTAATTCGTGATCACTACTTAAATTTCCATGTAATCCAAATTTTTTCTTTTTAATTATGGCCTTGGTAAACTTTAAACTCAATTTTAAGGCACTTAGAAGCATTTTAGAGCGATTTTACATTTAATGTACCATTTATAATTTTTGTCATGGAATTCTTTAAACTCAATTTTAAGGCACTTAGAATCGTCTTAGAGCGATTCTAGCTTTAATTCGTGATCACTACTTAAATTTCCATGTAATCCAAATTTTTTCTTTTTAATTAAGGTCTTGGTAAACTTTAAACTCAATTTTAAGGCACTTAGAAGCATTTTAGAGCGATTTTACATTTAATGTAGCATTTATAATTTTTGTCATGGAATTCTTTAAACTCAATTTTAAGGCACTTAGAACCGTCTTAGAGCGATTCTAGCTTTAATTCGTGATCACTACTTAAATTTCCATGTAATCCAAATTTTTTCTTTTTAATTATGGCCTTGGTAAACTTTAAACTCAATTTTAAGGCACTTAGAAGCATTTTAGAGCGATTTTACATTTAATGTAGCATTTATAATTTTTGTCATGGAATTCTTTAAACTCAATTTTAAGGCATTTAGAACCGTCTTAGAGCGATTCTAGCTTTAATTCGTGATCACTACTTAAATTTCCATGTAATCCAAATTTTTTCTTTTTAATTATGGCCTTGGTAAACTTTAAACTCAATTTTAAGGCACTTAGAAGCATTTTAGAGCGATTTTACATTTAATGTAGCATTTATAATTTTTGTCATGGAATTCTTTAAACTCAATTTTAAGGCACTTAGAACCGCCTTAGAGCGATTCTAGCTTTAATTCGTGATCACTACTTAAATTTCCATGTAATCCAAATTTTTTCTTTTTAATTATGGCCTTGGTAAACTTTAAACTCAATTTTAAGGCACTTAGAAGCATTTTAGAGCGATTTTACATTTAATGTAGCATTTATAATTTTTGTCATGGAATTCTTTAAACTCAATTTTAAGGCACTTAGAACCGCCTTAGAGCGATTCTAGCTTTAATTCGTGATCACTACTTAAATTTCCATGTAATCCGAATTTTTTCTTTATAATTATGGTCTTGGTAAACTTTAAACTCAATTTTAAGGCACTTAGAAACATTTTAGAGCGATTTTACATTTAATGTAGCATTTATAATTTTTGTCATGAAATTCTTTAAACGCAATTTTAAGGCACTTAGAACCGTCTTAGAGCGATTCTAGCTTTAATTCGTGATCACTACTTAAATTTCCATGTAATCCAAATTTTTTCTTTTTAATTATGGCCTTGGTAAACTTTAAACTCAATTTTAAGGCACTTAGAAGCATTCTAGAGCGATTTTACATTTAATGTAGCATTTATAATTTTTGTCATGGAATTCTTTAAACTCAATTTTAAGGCATTTAGAACCGTCTTAGAGCGATTCTAGCTTTAATTCGTGATCACTACTTAAATTTCCATGTAATCCGAATTTTTTCTTTATAATTATGGTCTTGGTAAACTTTAAACTCAATTTTAAGGCACTTAGAAACATTTTAGAGCGATTTTACATTTAATGTAGCATTTATAATTTTTGTCATGAAATTCTTTAAACGCAATTTTAAGGCACTTAGAACCGTCTTAGAGCGATTCTAGCTTTAATTCGTGATCACTACTTAAATTTCCATGTAATCCAAATTTTTTCTTTTTAATTATGGTCTTGGTAAACTTTAAACTCAATTTTGAGGCACTTAGAAGCATTTTATAGCGATTTTACATTTAATGTAGCATTTATAATTTTTGTCATGGAATTCTTTAAACTCAATTTTAAGGCACTTAGAACCGCCTTAGAGCGATTCTAGCTTTAATTCGTGATCACTACTTAAATTTCCATGTAATCCAAATTTTTTCTTTTTAATTATGGCCTTGGTAAACTTTAAACTCAATTTTAAGGCACTTAGAAGCATTTTAGAGCGATTTTACATTTAATGTAGCATTTATAATTTTTGTCATGGAATTCTTTAAACTCAATTTTAAGGCATTTAGAACCGTCTTAGAGCGATTCTAGCTTTAATTCGTGATCACTAGGCCTTGGTAAACTTTAAACTCAATTTTAAGGCACTTAGAAGCATTTTAGAGCGATTTTACATTTAATGTAGCATTTATAATTTTTGTCATGGAATTCTTTAAACTCAATTTTAAGGCACTTAGAACCGCCTTAGAGCGATTCTAGCTTTAATTCGTGATCACTACTTAAATTTCCATGTAATCCAAATTTTTTCTTTTTAATTATGGGCTTGGTAAACTTTAAACTCAATTTTAAGGCACTTAGAAGCATTTTAGAGCGATTTTACATTTAATGTAGCATTTATAATTTTTGTCATGGAATTCTTTAAACTCAATTTTAAGGCACTTAGAACCGCCTTAGAGCGATTCTAGCTTTAATTCGTGATCACTACTTAAATTTCCAGGTAATCCAAATTTTTTCTTTATAATTATGGTATTGGTAAACTTTAAACTCAATTTTAAGGCACTTAGAAGCATTTTAGAGCGATTTTACATTTAATGTAGCATTTATAATTTTTGTCATGGAATTCTTTAAACTCAATTTTAAGGCACTTAGAACCGTCTTAGAGCGATTCTAGCTTTAATTCGTGATCACTACTTAAATTTCCATGTAATCCAAATTTTTTCTTTTTAATTATGGCCTTGGTAAACTTTAAACTCAATTTTAAGGCACTTAGAAGCATTTTAGAGCGATTTTACATTTAATGTAGCATTTATAATTTTTGTCATGGAATTCTTTAAACTCAATTTTAAGGCATTTAGAACCGTCTTGGAGCGATTCTAGCTTTAATTCGTGATCACTACTTAAATTTCCATGTAATCCAAATTTTTTCTTTTTAATTATGGCCTTGGTAAACTTTAAACTCAATTTTAAGGCACTTAGAAGCATTTTAGAGCGATTTTACATTTAATGTAGCATTTATAATTTTTGTCATGGAATTCTTTAAACTCAATTTTAAGGCACTTAGAATCGTCTTAGAGCGATTCTAGCTTTAATTCGTGATCACTACTTAAATTTCCATGTAATCCAAATTTTTTCTTTTTAATTAAGGTCTTGGTAAACTTTAAACTCAATTTTAAGGCACTTAGAAGCATTTTAGAGCAATTTTACATTTAATGTAGCATTTATAATTTTTGTCATGGAATTCTTTAAACTCAATTTTAAGGCACTTAGAACCGTCTTAGAGCGATTCTAGCTTTAATTCGTGATCACTACTTAAATTTCCATGTAATCCAAATTTTTTCTTTTTAATTATGGCCTTGGTAAACTTTAAACTCAATTTTAAGGCACTTAGAAGCATTTTAGAGCGATTTTACATTTAATGTAGCATTTATAATTTTTGTCATGGAATTCTTTAAACTCAATTTTAAGGCACTTAGAATCGTCTTAGAGCGATTCTAGCTTTAATTCGTGATCACTACTTAAATTTCCATGTAATCCAAAATTTTTCTTTTTAATTATGGCCTTGGTAAACTTTAAACTCAATTTTAAGGCACTTAGAAGCATTTTAGAGCGATTCTAGCTTTAATTCGTGATCACTACTTAAATTTCCATGTAATCCAAATTTTTTCTTTTTAATTATGGCCTTGGTAAACTTTAAACTCAATTTTAAGGCACTTAGAAGCATTTTAGAGCGATTTTACATTTAATGTAGCATTTATAATTTTTGTCATGGAATTCTTTAAACTCAATTTTAAGGCACTTAGAATCGTCTTAGAGCGATTCTAGCTTTAATTCGTGATCACTACTTAAATTTCCATGTAATCCAAATTTTTTCTTTTTAATTATGGCCTTGGTAAACTTTAAACTCAATTTTAAGGCACTTAGAAGCATTTTAGAGCGATTTTACATTTAATGTAGCATTTATAATTTTTGTCATGGAATTCTTTAAACTCAATTTTAAGGCACTTAGAACCGTCTTAGAGCGATTCTAGCTTTAATTCGTGATCACTACTTAAATTTCCATGTAATCCAAATTTTTTCTTTTTAATTATGGCCTTGGTAAACTTTAAACTCAATTTTAAGGCACTTAGAAGCATTTTAGAGCGATTTTACATTTAATGTAGCATTTATAATTTTTGTCATGGAATTCTTTAAACTCAATTTTAAGGCACTTAGAACCGTCTTAGAGCAATTCTAGCTTTAATTCGTGATCACTACTTAAATTTCCATGTAATCCAAATTTTTTCTTTTTAATTATGGCCTTGGTAAACTTTAAACTCAATTTTAAGGCACTTAGAAGCATTTTAGAGCGATTTTACATTTGATGTAGCATTTATAATTTTTGTCATGGAATTCTTTAAACTCAATTTTAAGGCATTTAGAACCGTCTTAGAGCGATTCTAGCTTTAATTCGTGATCACTACTTAAATTTCCATGTAATCCAAATTTTTTCTTTTTAATTATGGCCTTGGTAAACTTTAAACTCAATTTTAAGGCACTTAGAAGCATTTTAGAGCGATTTTACATTTAATGTAGCATTTATAATTTTTGTCATGGAATTCTTTAAACTCAATTTTAAGGCACTTAGAATCGTCTTAGAGCGATTCTAGCTTTAATTCGTGATCACTACTTAAATTTCCATGTAATCCAAATTTTTTCTTTTTAATTAAGGTCTTGGTAAACTTTAAACTCAATTTTAAGGCACTTAGAAGCATTTTAGAGCGATTTTACATTTAATGTAGCATTTATAATTTTTGTCATGGAATTCTTTAAACTCAATTTTAAGGCACTTAGAACCGTCTTAGAGCGATTCTAGCTTTAATTCGTGATCACTACTTAAATTTCCATGTAATCCAAATTTTTTCTTTTTAATTATGGCCTTGGTAAACTTTAAACTCAATTTTAAGGCACTTAGAACCGTCTTAGAGCGATTTTACATTTAATGTAGCATTTATAATTTTTGTCATGGAATTCTTTAAACTCAATTTTAAGGCATTTAGAACCGTCTTAGAGCGATTCTAGCTTTAATTCGTGATCACTACTTAAATTTCCATGTAATCCAAATTTTTTCTTTATAATTATGGTCTTGGTAAACTTTAAACTCAATTTTAAGGCACTTAGAAGCATTTTAGAGCGATTTTACATTTAATGTAGCATTTATAATTTTGTCATGAAATTCTTTAAACTCAATTTTAAGGCACTTAGAACCGTCTTAGAGCGATTCTAGCTTTAATTCGTGATCACTACTTAAATTTCCATGTAATCCAAATTTTTTCTTTTAATTATGGTCTTGGTAAACTTTAAACTCAATTTTAAGGCACTTAGAAGCATTTTAGAGCGATTTTACATTTAATGTAGCATTTATAATTTTTGTCATGGAATTCTTTAAACTCAATTTTAAGGCACTTAGAACCGTCTTAGAGCGATTCTAGCTTTAATTCGTGATCACTACTTAAATTTCCATGTAATCCAAATTTTTTCTTTTTAATTATGGCCTTGGTAAACTTTAAACTCAATTTTAAGGCACTTAGAAGCATTTTAGAGCGATTTTACATTTAATGTAGCATTTATAATTTTTGTCATGGAATTCTTTAAACTCAATTTTAAGGCATTTAGAACCGTCTTAGAGCGATTCTAGCTTTAATTCGTGATCACTACTTAAATTTCCATGTAATCCAAATTTTTTCTTTTTAATTATGGTCTTGGTAAACTTTAAACTCAATTTTAAGGCACTTAGAAGCATTTTAGAGCGATTTTACATTTAATGTAGCATTTATAATTTTTGTCATGGAATTCTTTAAACTCAATTTTAAGGCACTTAGAACCGTCTTAGAGCGATTCTAGCTTTAATTCGTGATCACTACTTAAATTTCCATGTAATCCAAATTTTTTCTTTTTAATTATGGTCTTGGTAAACTTTAAACTCAATTTTAAGGCACTTAGAAGCATTTTAGAGCAATTTTACATTTAATGTAGCATTTATAATTTTTGTCATGGAATTCTTTAAACTCAATTTTAAGGCATTTAGAACCGTCTTAGAGCGATTCTAGCTTTAATTCGTGATCACTACTTAAATTTCCATGTAATCCAAATTTTTTCTTTTTAATTATGGCCTTGGTAAACTTTAAACTCAATTTTAAGGCACTTAGAAGCATTTTAGAGCGATTTTACATTTATTGTAGCATTTATAATTTTTGTCATGGAATTCTTTAAACTCAATTTAAAGCACTTAGAACCGTCTTAGAGCGATTCTAGCTTTAATTCGTGATCACTACTTAAATTTCCATGTAATCCAAATTTTTTCTTTTTAATTAAGGTCTTGGTAAACTTTAAACTCAATTTTAAGGCACTTAGAAGCATTTTAGAGCGATTTTACATTTAATGTAGCATTTATAATTTTTGTCATGGAATTCTTTAAACTCAATTTTAAGGCACTTAGAACCGTCTTAGAGCGATTCTAGCTTTAATTCGTGATCACTACTTAAATTTCCATGTAATCCAAATTTTTTCTTTTTAATTATGGCCTTGGTAAACTTTAAACTCAATTTTAAGGCACTTAGAAGCATTTAGAGCGATTCTAGCTTTAATTCGTGATCACTACTTAAATTTCCATGTAATCCAAATTTTTTCTTTTTAATTATGGCCTTGGTAAACTTTAAACTCAATTTTAAGGCACTTAGAAGCATTTTAGAGCGATTTTACATTTAATGTAGCATTTATAATTTTTGTCATGGAATTCTTTAAACTCAATTTTAAGGCATTTAGAACCGTCTTAGAGCGATTCTAGCTTTAATTCGTGATCACTACTTAAATTTCCATGTAATCCAAATTTTTTCTTTTTAATTATGGTCTTGGTAAACTTTAAACTCAATTTTAAGGCACTTAGAAGCATTTTAGAGCGATTTTACATTTAATGTAGCATTTATAATTTTTGTCATGGAATTCTTTAAACTCAATTTTAAGGCACTTAGAACCGTCTTAGAGCGATTCTAGCTTTAATTCGTGATCACTACTTAAATTTCCATGTAATCCAAATTTTTTCTTTATAATTATGGTCTTGGTAAACTTTAAACTCAATTTTAAGGCACTTAGAAGCATTTTAGAGCGATTTTACATTTAATGTAGCATTTATAATTTTTGTCATGAAATTCTTTAAACTCAATTTTAAGGCACTTAGAACCGTCTTAGAGCGATTCTAGCTTTAATTCGTGATCACTACTTAAATTTCCATGTAATCCAAATTTTTTCTTTTTAATTATGGCCTTGGTAAACTTTAAACTCAATTTTAAGGCACTTAGAAGCATTTTAGAGCGATTTTACATTTAATGTAGCATTTATAATTTTTGTCATGGAATTCTTTAAACTCAATTTTAAGGCATTTAGAACCGTCTTAGAGCGATTCTAGCTTTAATTCGTGATCACTACTTAAATTTCCATGTAATCCAAATTTTTTCTTTTTAATTATGGTCTTGGTAAACTTTAAACTCAATTTTAAGGCACTTAGAAGCATTTTAGAGCGATTTTACATTTAATGTAGCATTTATAATTTTTGTCATGGAATTCTTTAAACTCAATTTTAAGGCACTTAGAACCGTCTTAGAGCGATTCTAGCTTTAATTCGTGATCACTACTTAATTTCCATGTAATCCAAATTTTTTCTTTATAATTATGGTCTTGGTAAACTTTAAACTCAATTTTAAGGCACTTAGAAGCATTTTAGAGCGATTTTACATTTAATGTAGCATTTATAATTTTTGTCATGAAATTCTTTAAACTCAATTTTAAGGCACTTAGAACCGTCTTAGAGCGATTCTAGCTTTAATTCGTGATCACTACTTAAATTTCCATGTAATCCAAATTTTTTCTTTTTAATTATGGCCTTGGTAAACTTTAAACTCAATTTTAAGGCACTTAGAAGCATTTTAGAGCGATTTTACATTTAATGTAGCATTTATAATTTTTGTCATGGAATTCTTTAAACTCAATTTTAAGGCATTTAGAACCGTCTTAGAGCGATTCTAGCTTTAATTCGTGATCACTACTTAAATTTCCATGTAATCCAAATTTTTTCTTTTTAATTATGGCCTTGGTAAACTTTAAACTCAATTTTAAGGCACTTAGAAGCATTTTAGAGCGATTTTACATTTAATGTAGCATTTATAATTTTTGTCATGGAATTCTTTAAACTCAATTTAAGGCACTTAGAACCGCCTTAGAGCGATTCTAGCTTTAATTCGTGATCACTACTTAAATTTCCATGTAATCCAAATTTTTTCTTTTTAATTAAGGTCTTGGTAAACTTTAAACTCAATTTTAAGGCACTTAGAAGCATTTTAGAGCGATTTTACATTTAATGTAGCATTTATAATTTTGGTCATGGAATTCTTTAAACTCAATTTTAAGGCACTTAGAACCGTCTTAGAGCGATTCTAGCTTTAATTC